>JAWWEV010000011.1:21313647-21341110 GCA_035583235.1 Hafferia zeledoni
GTTGTCAGTGCTTTGCTCTTCAGAGAATACTGTAGGCACTCATGTGGTTAAATAAGAGGCAAGCAGGCCAAACAGTGTGTAAAACACCTCAGCTTTTGTGCTCTGCTTTCCTGCAGGTTCAACGCCTTCCATCCCGACACCAGGAAGCCCATGCACCGGGAATGCGGGTTCATCCGCCTCAAGCCTGACACTAACAAGGTGGCCTTCATCAGTGCCCAGAACACAGGTACACACCTGCTACCCACCCTGGGCAAATGTGTCTTTTCATCACTTTTTCAGGAAGTTATTGCACCTCTCAGGGTTTTATTGAATTAACTTTCCCTGTGGATGTGGCTGCACTTTGATGTTGGACCTGCAGTGGCTCTTAAACTAGGGAGCCTCACTTTGTGGATGCAGCACCTTGGTACTCATTACACACCTTGCAGGGACTGAATGAGAGAGAACCACATCTCAATTATTATAAGTGAAAGTGTTAAACCCCTGTTGATGCTTAAATTTGCATCTAAAATGGCAGGTGCTGAAGGGAGAAGTGCCAGTTGCCATGTGGAACTCATCCCACACAGTATGAGTAAGGCTGGCTGGATTTTTCTGAGAAGCATTCCTTGTCTGATGTGTGGATTTGCAGTTGTCATTAGTGCTTGGGCAAATAAAACCATCCTACAAGGAGAGTGATGGTCTGTTGTGTAGCCTAATGGATCATGGAATGGTTTGGGTTGGAAGGGACATTAAAACTCATCCGTTTCCACCCCTTGCCATAGGCAGGGACACGTCCCACCAGCCCAGGTTGCTCCAAGCCCCATCCAGCCTGCCCTTGGACACTTCCAGGGATGGGGCAGCCACAGCTTTCTCTGGGCAACCCCATCTGGGGCATCACCACCTTCAGAGCCAAGAATTTCTTCCCAATATCCCATCTGAATCTTTCCTCTTTCAGATTAAAACTGCTCTCCTTGTCCTATCCCTATCTGCCTGTGTAAAAAGTCACAGAATCACAGAAGTCCTTCTTCCTCTTTTTTATAAGCCCCCTTTAAGTGCTGAAAGGCCACAATAATAATTGTGACATGGTAAAATAACCTTTGTAGCCTAATAATCTGTATGCCCTTGCTTCTCCCTAGGTCTGGTGGAGGTGGAGGAAGGGGAGGTGAATGGACAAGAGCTCTCTATAGCTTCTCACTCCATAGCCAGGATCTCCTTTGCCAAGAAGCCCCATGTAGAGCAGGTGAGTGCACACACACTGAGCAATTCCCATAGCATTGCTCGCCCCAGAAGGAGTCTGGTTGAGAGGATGGGTTAATTAGCATGCTTTAATTACAGAATGCCATCAGGAGTTCTTGGAAATACTTCATGGTGTGCTGGCTTATCCTTTCTGTAACAGCTTTCAGAAGGTATTTTGTACTTTATGAGACCCAGAGGGATTGTTAAGAACTGATGGGCTGGATCAGACCAGCCAACCCAGAATCATGTCTCCAGCAGTGGCCAGTAGCAGGTCCTTAGGGAAGACAATAGGAAATTCTTGTCTAAATACCCTTCTGTGGCAGTGGGGTTAGTTCTTAATGCTGGTTTTCTGCACTGATTGCAGTATGAGGGTGCACACATAAGATATGGGGCCTCATCAGGTTGTTTTAGGAACATCTACAGATCTTGCTCACTTGTTTTTTGGGGCATTCACACCTTGCTCTGGGCTCCTTTCCCATCTGTGCCTGCAGGGCAGGGCTGGCATTTTCTGTCAGCTCCAGCCTTGGTTGGCTGCTTTTAGGGGCTTGACTCTTTTTGGGTTTTGATTTGTTTTGGGTGCATAGCACAGGTTTGTTGGCACAGCTGGAAGGAGTACAGCCAGCTGTGGCACTGCTGGAGTCGGTGTGGCATCCTGAGGTCACTGCTGGAGGTCTCAATGTCACATCTGAAGTTACCATGGCTGATCAGCAGAACAGAGAGACAGTGAGGCTGAACAAGCTCTCACAGCCTGGGTTTTGTGTGCTATAAAACTGGCCCAAAGGCAACAGAGAACACAAGTTTGTGCAAATATAGGCAAAAATTTTATGTGCCTACACAAACAGTGTCCTCACTTTGGAAAGTCCTAACTCCCCTGCCTTTGGATGCATATTTTCAGTTGCTGGATTTCCCCTCTCCCAGGAGCAGCTGTATTGCCTCCTTTCTGTAGCAAAAGTAAAGCCATCAGATACTATGGATATCAGCAAGAGAGCAGAACTTTTTATTGCAAGCACTTAAATAAAAGGGACTGTCCTCTCTGAGTCACTGCCTGAAATGTGAGCAGAGGGACTGGTGGGAGGAGAGGGGAAAGCACAGAAAGTCAGCAGATGTCTTTTAGTTCAGGGCTGCAAGGCTGGCTTTGGTTGGAAGAGGGAATATCTGGAGCTGGAAGTCCATGCTCACCTGGCACCTGAGGGCAGCTCAAGCTCAGAGACTGGTCCCAGTGAGTATGGGGGAGGCCCTTGCTGGTGAAGGAGGATGTGGAACCAACTCCCAGTACCTTTTTTCCTTCACCAAGAACAGTGTGAATTGCCCAGGGAAACAAAGATGCCACAGGTGCTGTGAGAAGGGCATGTGTGCTGCTGCTTTAGTTGCTCACTCTGAGAAAACTTCACTGTGTTGTTGTGTTCATGCTGTAAAGTAATTTGGGATGGCTGTGGCTCAGCTGAGCTGTCACTGAGGCAGGAAGATCTATTCCCTGGGACAGGCTGGATCGTGAGTGGTTTAGGTTGCTTGAAGAATCACCATCAAAGGTCTTATCAAAGCAGGTTTAATATAAATTTGTGAAAGCACAGTTTAACAGTATTTGATGTCAAGGTTTCCTCTGTTACTTACTCATGGATGAACATCCAAAGGAAAAGTGGATTTGAATCAATTTAGAGTGATTTACACAGAGGCTGAAGATGCAAAGGGTAAGGGAGACCCAAAAGGTTCCGAGAGGACCCCCTTGCTTTCCAAGCCTCCTGATGGGGCCTGGGTCCAGTCTTAGTCCCAGACTTGGTCAGTAGTTTGTGTTTAAAGGGAGAAATACAAGGAATAAGGGAGACTCCCACACTGAGTCACTCAGTTTATGAGGAGTGTCTGGAGAAGCAGCACATTTTCAAACACCTGTAGAGCTCAGGACAGTCCTGGCCTTACGTGAGGACTAAGGGCGCTGGGTGAGGCACCTGCAAGGCTGCCCTGTCACCTGTGAAAAGTGATGGAGATCAGCAGAGTCCCCACGTGGTACGTGGGTCACCCATCTTCAGGAAGTGCCTGAAGGTCAGCCTGGAGAGGTCCAGCTGATCAGCCTCCCTTCAGCCTCTGGAGATCCTGGCACAGGTGGAGGAGAAGCTCAATGTCACCACAGACAGGCAGTGTGGTTTCATCATGGTGAATAGTTCCTGGTTGACTTTTGTAATGAAAGGACTGGATTTGTGGATGGGGGAAAAGCAGAGGACATCCCTTTCCCTGAATTCAGCCATTCCCCACATCTGTTTCCCAGTCCTTCATGTTTCCACTCCTGTGTGGGGAGTTGCAGTCCCCCTGTGTGTCTCAGCTGTACACAGAGCTTGCCCTCACACTTCTCCACCAGCCAGCCTTCACCTGAAACTTGCTTCTAAGACAAAAATCTCCCTCTTCTTTTTTGACCAGTTGCTTTTATTTTCTCCTTTTGGCATTTCAGCTTTGTTGCCTGACCTGCACTGGTTCATTCAAAAAGAGTGGGTTGTTCAGGAACCGTGAGCTCAGGTCACACATCTTGAAGATGAGTGACTTTTGTACCTTTCTAAGTGCCTTTTACTGCTTAGGGAATTTGAAGAACACTGGTGCATTACAAAGAGAGCCTCATCAGATCAGCAAATAGGAATCCCAACATCATTTGTGTGTGACTGTGTTCCTGCTGTTCCTGCCCCGGTGGATGCTGGAATGGCAGCGTGTCCTCCACACCCCTGCATAGCTCCGCTTCCAGAAGGAGGATGTGTTGGATATGGGCATTAAGGGCCTGCTGTGGGCATAGATATGGGTCTGTTAACAGAGGGGATGGAGCACACAGACTGGCAGCAGCTCGTGGACATGCCCTTGAGTGACTTCAAGGCAATGAATGAGTTTGGAAAAACCTCTGTGTTTTAGGAATTTCTGAACAGTGCAGTTTGAAGTGACTGTGAATGAGTCGTGCCTGCAGCTGCCATGCCCTGGTGTCACCCATATGGTGCCATGGCCGTTCTCCTGCTGGGCCAGGTGGCTGAAGTGACACCCTCATCCTTCTGAAACAGCACCTGATTCAAAATGGGTGGTCCCTGTTCTCTCTTTTATTCTGATGACAGCTCAGAGCAGCCCTACAACCTGTGCTGAACACTGGACACTTAGCTGCTCCCTTCTCCAGTTTGGAGGCTTCCTGGCTTCAGGCATCTGCTTGCACAGCTCCTGAGTGGTTCAGCTCCACAGGACAACCCCAAATTGCCTCTCTCTCGAGTTGATGCAGCACAGAGAGGCTCACAGCCTGCCTGGGCGCAGAGATGGGGACAATGTCACCTGCTGAGCCCTCCCAATGGATGGCAGTGCTATCCTCTCCTGCCCAGGGCTGAACCCCCACCTGGCTGCAGGTGCAGGCTGAGGCTGAGCAGGCTCAGATCACCCCATGGAGTGATGTCCCACCTGAACTCTGGCACAGTGTGGGGACCTCCAGAGAGCCCAAGTGGTCTGGAATGCTGCCTTGGTGAATGATGCCTCATCCATCTCTCTGAGCTGCTAGCCAGGGGCCACTCTTGTGGTGGAGGGATGTGATGGACAGAGGCCTGTCTGTACTGAGGTGATGTCAGTTGTAGTGCCAGGACCCTGCCATGCTCCATGGATAATGGGTTTGGAGCTGGTATTGTGGAGAAGGCTCTTCAAGAGAGAAAACTCCTTGTTTACTTGCCTACTGTAGTGAGGATGTCCTTCCTCGGTGGTGCACTCACAGCAGCCAGAAGGGATAGCAAAGGGAAGGTAGAAAGCACAGGTGTAAGGGATTTAGCCCATAAATGCTGTTTGCTTGATTTCCTTCTTTCTTTTCTTACCCTCCTGTTCAGATTACCAGAAAATTCAGGCTCAATTCCGATGGGAAACTCGAACAAACTGTCTCAATGGCAACCACTACGCAGCCCATGACGCAGCACCTCCACATCACCTACAAGAAGGTGACGCCCTGATGCTGGGAGTGCTGGGTCTCCTCGGTGAGGGCAGGGAGCAGCTCGGGAGCACAGCAGGGCAGACCCTCAGCTGGCTGCCTGCACTCATGCCCTGGGCCCCAGAGCTGCCCATCCTGTTGAGAATGTTATTCAGATCTTTCTGTAATGGTATATAAAGAAAATGAATAAAAAGCTTTTATTTTTATGGCTGTGTCTTTGGTGTTATTGCAGGGTGGTGTGTGCATCCCGCTGCTCGGCAGTGCTTACGGAGCGGCTTTTGGGGCCTGTCTGTGAGTAGGTGTTGGCTTAGAGATCCAGCCTCCTCCACAATCTGGATAACACTGGGGAAGTGGAAGGTTCAGGAGAAGATTTGCACTGCGGGGACAGACCCTGAGAACTCCAGAGCCCATCCAGTGAAATGACTTAAATCACTTGTGGGACATCAGAAACAGTCGCACGCCCCACTCCCTGTGGTGCTGTCCGGCAGTGTGAAGGGAGTTCATGCAGTGCTGGAGGCCAGGGCCAAACCTTACTGAGCTTCAGTGCAGATATCACAAGAGTTTGGGGGAAAACTATGAGCCAGCGGACAGAAGAGAAACAGCCAACAGTGGGAATCAATCTCAGCTGTTCCTTCCAACTCAGGAATCATGATGCAGCCTTTGACTGTCATGAAATATGTCCTTGAGTCCCTCAGCAGTGAGGGAGGCAAAGGACTTGCATTACTGTTGGTCTACAGCAGAGATTCTTCAACAGAGGCTTGGACCAGGTGACCTCCAGAGGTCCCTTCCAAATGCAGCCACTCTGGGAGTGCTGACACTTGGCACAACCTCCACCACCAGCAGAGACTGCTTGGAAGAGAGCTGGGAAAATGCCGAGGTGTGCAGCCCACTGCTGGGCTGGGGTTTGTGTTCCTGGGGTGGACAGGGGCGCCTGTGTGCCCCTGAGAACCCTGTGGTGTCGCCAGAGTCACAATCACCCTATGACATCACCTGCACTGGGTAACTAAAAGCCAGTGCTGGGCACTGCAAGCAACACACAGACCAGGTCGAGTGCTGCCACAGCACACCAGACTGTGAGCCACCTGTGGCCAGGGAGCCCCCGAGAAAGTCTACTGGCGAACCTCTGAGTGCTGACAGTGACTGAGGAGCCTCCAAGAACTGCCAGTGGCCAAGGAGCCTCCGAGCAGCACCCACCAAGTCCCACGAGCAGTGGAGAAGACTCAAGGCCGGGAGCACCAATGGAGGAGGCCAGGTATGAGCCAGCAGTGCCAGGAGCCAACAGGAACTGCTTCATCTGCCTGGGTCCCCTGGAAAGCCCCATGGCTGTGGAGCCCTGCGGGCACGTGTTCTGCCAGGGCTGCATCCAGCGCCAGGCTGCCACCGCCGCTGGTGCCACCTGCCCGCTCTGCTGGGACCCCATCTGGGCCACCCGCCCGCTGCAGGGGCAGGACAACCGTGCTGGGGTGGCCCCACATCGCCACCACCTCCATCCCTTCGTGGTACGGTGGTGACGGCAGCAGCAGCGTCGAGGTCCTGGAGGTCACCGTCGCCGGAGTTTCTCTGATGGGGACAGGGAGCAGAGCCCACCACCCGTGCCCATCCGTCGTGATCAGATAGTGATGGAAGAGTGGTTCTGGCCTGGGCCCTGGCAGGAAGGTGCATTGTGGCCACGCTGGACGTGGCAGGAAGAGCTGGGCTCAGGGGACCATGTGCCCCCCATCCCCTTGAACCCATTTGAAGCAGAGCCTCCATGGCCCCTCTGAAATAAAAACCTGTGTTTTTTACTAGAGCTTCGCCTGGTTTCTTCTGCAAGAGCTGCACAATGTCTGTGTTCTTTTACTTTGTTACTATCTAAGTCTTGTGCTGTTTCTATCTAATGCTCAAAATTTTGTTTTTGGGCACAGAGAAAGCACTATCTTCTAAGTAAAGGCATGGATTTTTTGTTGCTGTAACTGAAATCTTGAGAATCAAATTGTTAATGCAGATCTAACTGTTACAGAAAAAAAACAACAATGCAGTTAGAACTGTAATATGCACACTTCTCTTTTCCTGGGTATGGTGCTCCCTATTCCACTGTTCCTCTGGGTCAAGTCATTGGTGGAATCACACTGGTATTGGAACCCCTTGCCAGCAGGATTAGAATATGTTTGTTGTGTTGCTTTGTTTTCCTTTCCTTTTCCCCTCTAGGATCCATGCCAAGTTGGTTTTATATGTCTGCTAAGATATTTTTCAACATTCCTCTTCCTTCACTGATTCACAGCTCTGGGTTAGATCCAAATTTATTATATATCATGGAATCATAGAGTATCCACAGTTGGAAGGGACTTTATCCAATTGGGATACCCTGGAGACTTCCCATTACAGTTGAAACATAATTTGAAGGTTGAATGCTGATCACTGCCTGGTTTTGCTTCGTATCTTGCTGCAAATGTAACTGCATCTGAAACTTCTGCTTCTACAGGTTTCATGTTTGCCTGATGCTATTTTGGTTTGATTATTTTTTCTTCAGCTGTATGTTTCTGTAACTCTCATTTGTGTTCCTGTAGTCTGTTTAAGGTAACCTCCATTTTCAGCAGAAATAATATGACTGTAAATGTTGTTTCAGTTTGATCCATCCCACTGCATAGATCTCTTCCAGATATTAGGAAAGAAAAATGTTGCTGTGAGGAAGATGAGGCCTTGGCACAGGGTGCCCAGAGAAGCTGTGGCTGCCCCATCCCTGGGAGTGTCCAAGGCCAGGTTGGACGGGGCTTGGGAGCCATCTGGGATAGTGGAAGTAGTCTCTGTCCATGACAGGGGGTTTGGAAATAAAATATCTTTAAAGTCCTTTCCAAACAAACTTACTCTATAATTCTGTGACGTTAAAGCCTTAGTTATTCTACTGTCTGGGAGGAATCTTAATCCGTCTTAAATTGTGGGCTGAAAAATGACAATTTCCCACCTAGACTGCTGCCAAGGAACGATTGAGCTTTGCGTCAAGACAAAAGACTGCAGCGTTGGGCTCTCAGGTCCCCATGATGCACCTTCCCTAACACTCCAAAAGCAGCAAGGCCTTTGTGTCCTGGCACCTTTTCCCTGGGAGGAATCTTCGTCCGTCTCCAGCTCCTGGCCGAGAAATGGCAATTTCCCAGCCCAGGCCGTGAGGACGGACGATTGAGCTTTGCACCCAGATGAAAGTTGGCAGCCTTGGGCTCTCAGGTGCCAATGGTGCGGCCCCACTAACCCTCAAAAAGCAGCAATTGCTTTGTGTCCTGGCACCTTTTCCCTGGGAGGAATCTTCATCCGTCTCCAGCTCTTGTTTGCTTAAACATCGCAATTTCCCAGACTCACTTGTGCCAAGGAACCCTTGAGCATTGCACCAAGATAAAAGGTGGCAGCTTTGGGCTCTCAGGTGTCACTGTTGTGCCTTCTGTAACACTCCTAATGTAGGAAGGCCTTTCTGTCCTTGCACCATTTGTCTGGGTGGAATCTTTGTCATTCTTCATGTCTTGCTGAAAAAGGGTAATTTCCCAGACCCACTGGTGCCAAAGAACAATTGAGCTTTGCACGAAGATCAAAGGTGTCAGCCTTGGGCTCTCAGGTGCCACTGATGCATCTTCCCTAACACTCCAAAAGGAGCAAGCACTTTTCTCTCCTTTTGCAGACTGGGTTATCTGGGGATCTCCCGGTGTTGGGTCTGAGCTGCAACTCACCTTTCCCTGCCGACTTTGCAGACGTTCCTTCCATGGGAACTGCCCCAAATGTTGGTATCGAGAGCATTTGTGGCTGTGTCTGCCCCAGCCAGGGCAGCCAAGCACTATGAGGCTGCTCAGGGTGACCGTGGCCCCTGAAGCCTTGTGCCCTGGAGACGGATGCACAGATGGAAGTCTCATGGAAGTGTAGGTGGGAAAACTGGCAAGCACAAGGTGGCCCTTTGGTACTTCCCAGCAGCTCCCTCTGAGCTGCAGTCTCTGGAGGTCCCAGGCTATCTCTAATGGATCCCTTGGAAGGAGGCATCCTGCATGAGAACTCCACAGAGAAAGAGGCCCAAACAATGCCTTTGGGGTGTGGGGGGAAGAGGCAGGAAGGACCCCTTTTCCCTTGGAGTCCAGGGCACATGTCCTCCCTCACCAGGGCATTGGAAGATCTTCCCACTCAAGGACAGGGGCATCCTCCATTGTCTGCATCAAAGTTCCTCCTTGGGAACACAGGACAGCCTCCGCCACCCACAACAGAGCCAAGGCGGCACCACAATGGGTTCTGGGAGGACCCAGCCCCAGACAGAGGAGTCACAGTTGAGAGAAACCTGAAGTGGGATCCCAGCAGAGGTTCTGCAGCACTGGCAGGAGGTTTGCTGCTCTTTGGCAGGATGAGGTGTTCTGGATGACAAACAGTATGGCTGAATGTGACCTGAGGCATGGAATGTGAATGCAGCTACAGCCCCAGAGGGCAGCCAGAGTCCTCCCTGCTCCCACTTCCATCCTCCCACTGTTGCAAATGGGTGTTAACTCTCCAGGAATTGCTCTCAGCCTTGCTGGTTTTTAGCTTGGCTTTTAGGAGGAGCAGTGGGAACCACCCCGGTGTTAACTCCAGGCGAGTCCCACTGGACCAGGATGGTTTTGGCATGTGCAAAAATGACATAAAAGCCCTGGTCTCTGGAGAACCAGCCAATGAGAGTGGATGAGCATTCCCATTAATGTGTCATTAGTGTGCAGCTCTGGCGTCGGCTCCTTTGGCGGCATGGAGGTAATTACAACCCAACTGTAAAGCATTGCACATGGATTTCTTTACTGCCTTATTAGTGACATCTGTTCTCCCAACAAAGCAACTTGGCTGTTTGCTCTTGTTGAGGGAAACCCGCAGAATTCGTGGCATGGATGGTCTGTGCTAACTCACATCATTGTGCTGGAAAGTGTGCCAAAGGGGGTGAACACAGCCCTGCATTTGCATTTGGACCCTGACTGTCGGTTTAATGCCTTGCCCCAGCACCTGAGCCCATTGCAGCATGAAGGGGTACAGGGTTTCACACCGAACCTGAAGGACGTGGCTGTGTTTGAGATCCAGCTGTCTCCCAGCACTGCCCCGTGATGTTTTACCACCATAAAATCATAGAATCTTGGAGTCATTAAGGCTGGAAAAGCCCTTTAAGATCAAGTTCAACCATCAACCCAGTACCACTACCATGTTCACCACTAAACCCTGTGCTCAAGTGCCACATCCACACTTTTTTTTTTTTAACACCTCTGAGGATGATGATTCCACCACTGCCCTGGGCACCCTGTTACAATGCCTGACAATCCTTTCACTGAAGGAATTTTCCCTCATATTCAGCGTAAACCTCCCCTGGCACAACCTGAGGCCATTTCCTCTTGTCCTCTCCGTTGTTCCCTGGTAGCAGAGACCAACCCCAACCAGACTCCTCCCTCCTGTCAGGCAGTTGGAGAGAGAGCAAGAAGGTTTCCCCTGAGCCTCCTGTTTTCCAGACTGAGCCCCCCAGCTCCCTCAGCCACTCCTCATCAGGCTTGTGCTCCAGACCCTTCCCTAGCTCTGTTGCCCTTCTCTGGACACATCATCTCCAGCAAGATCCATGGGGATGGCTGGGGCCTGGTGCTGCAGGACCCTTGGCTTGCTCCAAGCCGCAGTGTCCCAGGCTCCCAGTTGTGTCCCTGCCACTTAGCCACAGTAGCCAAATCTCTGCTGTAGCATCCACTGCCTTGGCTGCCAGCCTGGCCCATCTTTGCTGCTTAGCCCATTTCCCAAGAAGATGAATGCTGGGTTTGTTAAGTGAATTTTGTGGCAAATGCAAGTGGCTGCACATCCATTGGAGAATGGATTCATTTAGGGCATGAAGCATAACGGGAGGAGCACAGCATCTGGAATTTGGAGGTGGGAAGCACCAACCAGCCTGTGGTGTAACATGAGGTTCTTCAATAAAAGTTCATACCTGGCCGATGCCGACCAAGGCACCAGGCTGGGATACAAAGCATGGAATCACAAGGGTAAATATTTCTTCATGGGCACGAGATGTCCCAGCCAAATCAGGGCACCCAAATGTGGTTTTACATGGGGTTTCTCACACCCACCAAGTGTTCAGGTACAACACGACTTGACTGAGCACTAACACTGACACTACCAAATCTCCAGCGACAGCAACACTTGGCAAAGCCTCTCTGTTTCTGCAGTGTCCTGCTGCTTGTCTATTGGTCGAGGTGTCCCTAGCCCTTCTGGCTGCAGTGACCGACCTGTGACCCCAGACGATGCTGGGAGGGTCTCAGAGCCCTGTCAGAGAGATGGGGTGCTGTGGTACCCTGAGTGTCCTAGGGATGTTCTTTATTCCTTGGGGACTGTTCTGAGCTCTGCAGAAGCAAAATTCTTCTCTCTAGGGCTGGGCTGTCCTTTTGTCTGCTTTATTTCAGCAGGAACATTACCAAAGTCTCCAGTAAAATTCCACTGCCTCATTACATTGCAGTGTATAACTAATATATATAGCATATATCTATATCTATCTATCTTTATCTATAAAGTTATTACACTTCTGTAATATAAAGGTTGTTTGACAGTTAGGGGAGGGATTTTTCATCACACTTGCCAAACCTGCAACACACCCGAGCCTCCATCAGTGCCGCCACTCCTTTCGGGCAAGCATCCTTGTGCGGGGGTCCCACCGCCCCCCCGAGCAGCCCGTGGGGCCACAGGGACTCGGGGGGAACGTCTCGCCCCGCGTGGGGCTGACGGCAGCGGGACTGCAGGGAGCGGGGAGCGTGACTCAGCCTCTCCAGCACACTCCGGGCTTGCCTGGGCGCTGCAGCTCCTCGGCAGGGATCCGCTTCCGCAGCCTGATTTGCTGGGAAGCTGCCAGCCGCCTGCCACCTCCTCTTTGCGGGCAGCTCTGCCCTATTCTCCGCTCATCGCCGGTGCCTCCAGTGACAAAATGACTGGCCGGAGGAGACGGACGCGGGGCTGAATCCCGACGGCAGGCGCGGAGCGGAGCAGACGGTGATGCGGCCGGGGGGAAGGTACGGGCAGTGTCGCTGCGGTCGTCCCAGCAGAGGGGAGGGAGGGACAGGTTCACAGACAGTGTTCGGCTTTGCACCTCGTCCCGATGGGTGCTGAGACCACCCTGTGCAGCCGAGGGGTGACCTGATCCCTCAAGGTGGGGTGGCAGGCAGCATGTGCTGCGGGAGAGTCTCTATGCTTGTCCCTGTTCTCCTAAGGACAGGTATTCTAGGTGTTAAGCTCGGTTGTCGCTCCCGGGGTGCCCATGGAGGACTCAGGGTGGGAGCCCTTCCTGCATGGGCTTATGAGCTGCTTGTGTCCATGCCCCAAGCCCCAACAGCCTGCCCAGCCTGCCTGCCCGTGGGGGGGCGGGAGGGGTGGAGGATGGGGGGCAGACAAGAATTAAGGGTGGGTTTGACCTTATTTCAACAACTCTTTCTCAAGAAATTAGATCTGCTGTGGGTTGTGCTGATGCAGAAAGCCAGTCTGCCAAAATGTGGCACCCAAGGTCAGTGGGGCTGGGTAGATCCCAAGGGGGAGGCTGATAAAAGGGCTTTCTCTTGCTGCTTCATGATTTTTCTTTAGCACTCCTTGTCCCCACAAGGACTCCCCACCCTTGGGTGCAATTTTGTAGAAAGGCAGCCAAAATCCTCCCTAAACCCCACAGTTTGACCTGAGTCTGATGCTTCCTGCATTACCTAATCCCAGCTCCCCTGAGAGGACACCATCTCCCTTCAGGCTCCAGAGACAACCAGGAGCATTTCCATCTTTGCTCCAGCAGCCCTGCCATCCCAGCAAATGGGGTTTTGAGTGTTCAGGGAGGGCTCAAGAGTTTTGCAGCCCCCACCATGCAGGGAGCTCATATGCACCTCAGGGCTCTCAGGGCACCTTTGCAGGGCACACAGGATCCTTCCCAGAGGAGCACCCAGTCTCTGCAGCCAGCGTGTCTATACAGATAAGATGCAGGGCCATGCTCAGGCTGCTCACACAGGAGACCTAGTTCCTGTTCTCCCTGCTGCCAGAAATATCCCAGCTGCCTGCAGTGGAGAACAGGCCAGGAGAGCTGCAGGCTGGTTGGCTGAAGGTGCTGGGGGCCATTTGTGGACAACCCAGGGCAGTGTGGTACATGCCAAGGCTGGTTCACCATCCTTGTGGCCCCTGTGTCAGGATCGTGGTGATGGGATGGCAGGTTTCCCAGGGACCAGCCTCCACCCATGGAATGATGGATAGGGCTCCTCAGTGCCTTTAGTTCATGGGCATCCTTTCCCTTTGAAGGCCCCTTTGGATGGGGTTTGGAGCAACCTGGTCTAGTGGAAGGTGTCCCTGCACCATGACAGGGAGGGGTGGAACAAAATGAGCTTTAATATCCCTTCCAACCCAAATCACTCTGTGATTCTCTGACTCTCTTCTGCTGCATTCAGGATGGGGATGTTCAGGACCTCCCAGCCTAGGAACAGGAGAGAGAAGGCTGAGAAGCACAAGACACAGGAGCCATGTCCGTGCGTGGCCGGTGCGCTAAGGTGCTCCCCTCTGAACTGAACAAGGTGTGCCCTGAGAGAGGAGATGACCCCACCACACAGTCCAGGAAGATGAGTGACTTCGAGGTGGTTCCCAACCTGCAGCAGAGCAGCAGCAGCGTTTCAAAGGGCAGGAGGAAGGCACATTTCCCCACCGGCAGCAATGAAAAGGCAAGTTCGGGAGGTGCCGCAAGAGGGGGTGGTTGGACACACGCATGGAAGAGTGTTAATGAGTGGCTCATTAACAGGAGCATTAATAATGGATCATGTTAGTTTTAGTGACAGACAGAAACCCCCAAATATCTAAGGTACATGCCCAGCCCTCATATCCCCTCTCCTGTGAGTATACCTGGCTTTGTCCCTCTACACAGTGATGAAGCTTTCATCCTCCACATCCAAAGAAACATCCAGATGTTCTCCCACCACCTGGGTGTCTGCCCCTGGTAGAACTTCTGGCCCTTTCCAGGAAGCCTGACCCCTTGCTACTTTTTCTGCTCCCTCAGGAAAATCTCATCTCCTGGATTCCTGAAAACATCCGGAAGAAGGAGTGCACCTACTTTGTGGAAAGCTCCCAGACATCAGATTCTGGGTAAGTCAGACAGCTCTTTCTTCCCCTCCCCTGTCAGGAGAGCAGAAGAGAGTGTTGGTGCCAAAGCTACAGCACTAGAAAATCCCACCTTTCTGTCACAGGGATTCACAAATCCCTTTTTTATCTGGTTCTGAACCCTGTTGCATGTCATCACGTGGCTGAGATTCTGTGAAAAACCTTTCCAATGCTTTTGCAGGTAGTCACTTCAATCCTAAATATTTCTGTACTAAATCTCTACAGTTGGAAATACCTATTCTTCTTTTCCTAAATTTCCCACCCAAACAACACCTTTGTTTCTGCACAAGTTCTGAGCTGGAGGAGGGGCTGGGTGGGAGATATGGGTATGCTGTTCCTAAGGAGAACAGCACCTTCTGCCCAGACTGAGGCTGGGCTTTGCCTTTGGAGCTTTGGTTGTTCTCAATGCAGTTGTTGGTGTGTGTTTCAGGAGGATCGTGTGTGAGTGTGGCTATCTCAGGGAACAGCACCTGGACGATGCTGCCAAACCTCCCATCTTCCTGGGGAAGGAATGGGACCCCAGCAGGCACATCCAGGAAATGCCAACTGATGCCTTTGGTGATATCCGCTTCACGGGCCTGGGGCAGAAAACAGGGAAGGTGACCTGTTTTTTCCATCTGTGGTGCATAGAAAGCCAGTGTGTGGGTCTTGCCATGGTGGATGGTGTGGGAGTATTTCCTTCCTGAATGAGAAGGTGGCATTGCCCCAAGGGCAACACTGGCCCAAGCAGAAGATGGAGGTGGGACAGGACTCCATCCTCTAAGTGTTAGTCCCTTTCTGAAACCACAAGGCTGCTCTTCATACTGTGAGACCCACAATTCAAGGAGTGGTTGTTCCCTGCCCTCATCCTTAGGTTTGTCTTGGGAATGTTCATTCACAGGGAAGCTAATGGGAACAGGGTCCTGGACAAAGTCCTGAAGCAGCAGCAACATGACTGTGCTGGGGAATGGTGTTGGGAAGCCCCTGGTTCTTTGGTGGGGCAGGAGGGATTGTGATGGAGGTGCCCTTGTTACCCTGACCCCATCATTTATACCCTAAATATGTGAATGATCCCTTTTTCTGCAGTATGTGCGTGTCTCCTCAGACACTCCTCCACGGGTCATCTACCACCTCATGACACAGCACTGGGGCCTTGACGCACCCAACCTGCTCATCTCAGTCACAGGGGGAGCCAAAAACTTCATCATGAAACCAAGGCTGAAGAACATCTTCCGGCAAGGGCTAGTCAAGGTGGCCCAGACCACAGGTAAGAGATCACAGAATCATAAAATTATGGAATCATAGAATGGGTTGGGTTGGGAGGGACCTTTAATGAAGGTGATCTGGATGAAGAGGGTCTGTCTCCCTGTGATTTCAGCAGGTGAGGGACGTGTCACCTCACCATGATGGGTGTGGTGAGTTGGGCTGTCCTGGAGATGCTGAGCTGGTCCAGCAGACCTGTAGGTCTCTGTCTGACCACCCCCACCAGGGCTGGGCTGTTCCTGCTCAGTCACTGCAGAGGGGCTCAGAGGGTGCTGGACTGAGAGAGGTGGTGAAGAAGGCATGTCCTGTGCTGCCAGGGCAGGGATGGAGCATCCCTGAGGACCTGCAGCAATATGGGGGATGCTTGGAGATTGCTGTGAGCAGAGCCTCTCCCTCCCCATGCCCCTCTGTGACCCCCAGGAGCCTGGATCATCACAGGGGGGTCCCACGCTGGTGTGATGAAACAGGTGGGAGAGGCAGTGCGAGACTTCATCCTGAGCTGCAGCCACAAGGAGGGCGAGATTGTCACCATTGGCATTGCCACCTGGGGGACTGTGTACAACCGGGAGAGCCTCATCTGCCCCATGGTGAGCCGGGCAGAGCCAGAAGGGGATTGCTTTGCTTATGACTCAGCTGCCAGGGAAGTCCAGCCAAGGACTGTGGTGGGAACAGGTGCTTCTGGATGTCATTGTGCCTGGTAGTCCCAGTACAACCCAGCTGCACCAGGAGTGGCGGTTGTAGGATCGTAGTCACAGAATGGTTTGGGTTTGAAAGCACCTTAAAGATCACCCAGTTCCATGGATGCCATGGGCAGGGACATCTTCCACTAGACCAGGTTGCTCCAAGCCCCATCTAACCTGGCCTTGAACACTTCCAGGGGTGGTCCTGGGCTGGATTTTGCTTGTGGGTGTGAGGGTAGGTGGAGCAAGGCTGACAGAAGCACTGTGAAGAACAAGGGTGGGCTGTTTAGCCAGACTGTCCCCAGGTGCTGGCCCAGTCCTGTCCCACACACTGGTTACTTTGGCTATCAGGTGTTCCTGTGCCAGGCTTCTCCCACAGTCTCTCCTCCTGCACCTTACAGGGTGGCTTTCCTGCTGAGTACGTGCTGGATGAGGAGAATCAAGGCAGCCTGTCGTGCCTGGACAGCAACCACTCCCACTTCATCCTGGTGGACGACGGGACCCACGGGAGGTACGGGGTGGAAATCCCCCTGCGGACCAAGCTGGAAAAGTTCATTTCGGAGCAGACCAAGGTGAAAGGAGGTAACAGCAACACACAGCCCAGCCTGAGGCAGGGATGTGCCCTTCCCTGGTAAGGGTGTCCATTCTGGGCTCCAAGGAGAGGCTGTGGCTTCCCTGGAGGATCTGGGCAAGTGGTCTGAGAGCATTGCTGTGATAAAAGTAGAACCTGCTTCCTCAGTGGTGACACAGATCAAAGAGCCTTTCTCTGCCAGGTGATTGACTTATGGGGTCACCAAAGAGATCCCCAAACCTTGTGTTGCTGAGCTGAGTCATTTCCAAGGGAGTTTCCAGGTGGCATCTTCTTGCTGTGCAAATGATCTTCTAACACATACACACACATGCTCCAGCAGCATGAATCATGGAATCACAGAGTAGCCTGAGTTGGAAAGGACCCATAAGGATCCTTCAGTCCAACTCCTGGCCCTGCACAGGACACCCCCAAAAAACACTGTGTGTCTGATCTGACATGCCACACAATCACTTGGTATGGTTTTTCCCCACCTCTCCTGAAGCCTGACATGTCAGGGACAGTGCTCCCACCTTGCCTTTCCCAACCCACCACTCAGAGGGGACCACAAGAGTGGGATCTGCCCTGGGGGGAGGTGACCCTGGGTTTTGCTTCCCTGCAGGTGTTGCCATCAAGATCCCCATCGTGTGTGTGGTGCTGGAAGGAGGCCCTGGGACTCTGGATGTAAGGAATTGCTTCTGCTGAGCTGAGGGGAGAGTGGTGGGGGGGACAGCTCCTTCCTGGGGCTCTGCTCTCCTATCAGAGTGAGCTGGTGCCACCCTGACAGGAGTGCTGGGAGCAGCAGTGTGGTCCTGGGTTCAGAGAGGGTCTGCTGGCTCTGGGTGTGATCAGGACCAGCCTCCCCACCCTGTTGCAGACCATCTACAACGCCATCACCAATGGGACCCCCTGTGTGATCGTGGAAGGGTCTGGGCGTGTGGCTGATGTCATTGCACAGGTGGCCAACCTGCCTGTGGCCAAGATAACCATCGCTTTGATCCAGAAGAAGCTGAGTGTGCTCTTCCACGACACCTATGAGCTCTTCACTGAGGGCAAGCTGGTGGAGTGGACCAAGAAGGTGAGTCCCTCGCAGGCTCCTCTGAGTTTCTGGAGACTGAAGGGTTCCCCGGGGGTCCTGGCCCATGAGCAGAAAGGCTCCCAGCAGGATGTTTAAGGCTCATCTGCCCCCAGCCATCCTCATGATTGTCCTGGTAGGCACCCCACGGCCTCAAGCTCTGTTCCTCCACTGCCTGCTCCCTTTGGGCAAAGAGGACCAGGCGGACACAGGCTGGGAGACACAGCACAGGGTCTCTGCAGGCAACCCAAGTGGAGTGAGGAATTGCCCTGCACAGGGCAGGGGGCTGTGGGAAGCAGCAGGGAGGAGATGCTGCTGCTGATCTCTTGCCTATGGCTCTCATTGTAGATCCAAGACATAGTGCGGAGCCGGCAGCTCCTGACCATCTTCAGAGAAGGCAAATATGGCCAGCAAGATGTGGATGTGGCCATCCTCCAGGCCCTCTTCAAAGGTGAGGGGTGGGGGGCTGCTTGGGAGGATGGGGCAAGGGGAACAGGATGGGGTCCAAGTCACCTCCTACAGCTGCATGACTTACAGGGTCACCAAAGAGGTCCCCAAAACTTGTGGTGCTGAGCTGATTGGGAGAAGATGTTTATCCCAAAGACCTACACCTCCAAGGGGGCTTCCTGGTGATGTCTTCTCACCATGTAGATGGTCCTCTGTTCTAACATATGCACTTTGCATGCAGCATCCCGAAACCAGGACCACTTTGGTCGTGAGAACTGGGACCACCAGCTGAAGTTGGCTGTGGCCTGGAACAGGGTGGACATCGCCCGGAGTGAGATCTTCGCCGATGACCATGACTGGAAGGTGAGGCAGTATCTGTGCTGCTTGTCTGGTCAGCATTATAGCTTGTCAGGACTGTGAATATGGGGGGCACTTCTCACCTCTGCTGTGCATGGGGCAAGTTTTAGAGGGAATTACTCTTGGACCCTGAACTCCCACTGCATTTCCAAGGGCTCCTAATCTGTCCTGTTTTTCAAAAGTGCTCCCAAGCAGAGGTCAAAGCTGAACAAGGTTATCCATCAGTTCTGATGGATCTGTGGGACTTGGAAGGGATTTTCCTATTTTGGTCACCATTTTGGGTTCCCCCAGCTCATGTACCTTAGGTGTGACTGGGAAGAGCTGGAGGGAACTAGGAATCCAAAAATGAAATATTTGAGGATATATGCCCTGCCCCTGGAAGTGTTCCAGGCCAGGTTGGACAAGGCTTGAAGCAACCTGGTCCAGTGGAAGGAGTCCCTGCCCATGACTGGGGGTTGGAATGAAATGGGCTTTAAGGTTCCTTCCAACCCAAACCGTTCTGTGATTCTGTGATAATCATGAACCTGGGAAAGGTGATCTCTGCCCTATCCATCCCTCCACCCAGCAGCCAATAGAACAGAGGGCTCCACTGCCAGAGAAGCAAGTGTACTAATCCACCAATGTGTCTCTGGGGATGTCCCACAACTCCCAGTACTTCCCAGATGCTCTTTCACATCCAGAAACTCCTTGTGTGCTCAGGGATAAAATCTTACCCCTGAGTGAGGAGCCTGGTGTAGTCCTGTTCTGAGACCATGGAGCCCCTCACCTCTTGCCTCTGGCCTGCCAGCCCACAGATCTCCACCCCATGATGGCAGCTGCCCTGATTTCCAACAAGCCAGAGTTTGTGAAGCTGTTCCTGGAGCAGGGAGTGCGCCTCAAGGAGTTTGTCACCTGGGACACCCTGGTTTACCTGTATGACAACCTGGCACCGTCCTGCCTGTTCCACAGCAAGCTGCAGAAGGTGCTGCTGGAGGAGAGGGAGCACACAGCTGGCTCCAAAATGCCGAGGCTCCAGCTGCACCACGTGTCCCAGGTGCTGCGGGAGCTGCTGGGCTGCTCCACACAGCCTCTGTACCCCAAGCCCAAGCAGACGGAGCGGCCTCGGCTCTCCATCCCCGTCCCACACATCAAGCTGAACGTACGCACCTCCAGGTTACCTGAGGGCAGGGTGGCAGTGGGGAGGGAGCTCTGCCTCAGGGCACTGTCCTGGAGGCTGCAGCTGGGTCTCTGTCCTCTTGTCTGCTCAGTAATCCTACTAAAAGACCCTTAAAGGCCTGCCCAAGCCCTGTGCCCTGCATTCCAGATGCAACTCCCACCGTCCCACACCTTCAGCACCATGTGGCTGCATGACAGTGGTGGGCAGAACCCAGCGGGGTGGATGCACAGCTCCACATGATCCTGGCCCTAGAAAAAATGGCATTTCCAGGATGAGTCCAGTCTTGGCCACCCCTCTGTCTGAGCAAAGTCTCTTGCATGGGTGGTGGGGGCAGCATGCAGAGTTTGGGTGGCTCTGTGCTGAGGGAACAAGGCTGACCATCACACACCTTGCAGGTTCAGGGGTCGAGTCTCCGGTCCCTCTACAAGCGCTCTGCAGGCCGAGTCACCTTCACCATGGACCCTGTCCGTGACCTGCTCATCTGGGCTGTGGTCCAGAACCGCAAGGAGCTGGCAGAAATCATCTGGGCCCAGGTATCACAGCCCAGAGCTGGTGGTCCTGCCTCAGGGACTCAGGTGGAGCCAAACCTTCCAGCCCCAAGGGCAATGGTGGCATCTACTGGGATTTGGGATAGCAGGCAAGATGTCCCAAGCCCAACCCCAGCCAAAGGGGGAACACCCTGAGGGCAGTTGGTGTCCATCCCCAGCTGCAACATCCCTCCAGATGCATCCATCCCTGCACCATCCCACCAGATCCCTCCCTTCCTGGCCAAAATGGGAAGAGGGGATGTGCTGGGCCAGAATTGGGCTAGTCCTTGCACAGGCTGAGAGAGGGCTGAGCACACAGGGGCATGGCAGAAGGGGTGGAGAAGGCTTCCACCTATAAACAGTATCCTGGGACAAGAGGCAGTGTGGGGGGTGGCCTGGTAAGCATGCTGAGGAGTCACTGCACCCTGTTACCTAATGCATCCCACGAGGAGGGCAAGGTTGTTCCCATATTCCCTGTGGCAGTGGATTACCCAAAGGGGAGCCCAGTTGAGCCTTTATCATGGCAAACTGTCCATTCTGAGCACCAGTCTGCTTGGGACACCCTCCTTCCCTCCTGTGGGAGCTGGGGACGGCTTGGCAGGATTGCTGGGATTTGATAGATGGTGTCCACACTCTTCTGTCCCAGAGCCAGGACTGCATGGCAGCTGCTCTGGCCTGCAGCAAGATTCTGAAGGAGCTGGCCAAGGAGGAGGAGGACACAGACACCACGGATGCCATGCTGGCCCTGGCTGAGCAGTATGAGCAGAAGGCCATTGGTGAGCAGGAGGGTACCAGCACCCCAGAACTGCTCCTGCACCCCATAGGGCTGGCAAACCTCACCCAGAAGGTGTCTGGAGGAGATGAGGGGTGAAAAACAGGGGTCCCATTGTCAGAGTCAGGGTCATGATGCTCTGAAGGCTGTGCCCAGGTGGTGTGGGAGCACAGGGAGTACCACTGTTTGGTGCAATGTCCTGATCCTGCTGCAAAGGGTGGCTCTGTGGATGTCTTGTCCTGGAACTCAGCCTGACCTCCCTGGTACCTGCCCATCCAGGTGTGTTCACAGACTGCTACCGTAAGGATGAAGAGAGAGCTCAGAAGCTTCTCACCCGTGTCTCTGAAGCCTGGGGGAAGACAACCTGTCTGCAGCTGGCACTGGAGGCCAAGAACATGAATTTTGTGTCCCACGGGGGTGTCCAGGTGGGTTCCCACTAGCAGTGCTTGGAGGGGACATTCCCAGGATCCAGGGTTCCTTGCAGGCAGCAGTGGGGCTCTGCCCTTCATCTGCTGTAACCAGCACTCCTCTTCCTCTCTCACAGGCCTTTCTAACCAAGGTCTGGTGGGGAAAGCTGTGTGTGGACAATGGGATTTGGCGAGTGATCACATGCATGTTGTTCTTCCCCCTGCTCTACACCAACTTCATCACCTTCAGGTACTTCTGGCAGCTGGGATATGCATGCCCTGAGACAGGGATTTCCTCCAGCCTCCCCCTGTGGCTGGCTGGAGGAAGCTGCTGTGGCACCTCACTGGGAAGCTGAGCCCACATCCTCCCCTGCTCCCAGCAGGGAGAAGAGGCTGCAGCCCATGGGCTGCCTGACACGCCTCCGAGCCTTCTTCACAGCACCTGTCGTCATCTTCCTCATGAACATCCTCTCCTACTTCACCTTCCTCCTGCTCTTCGCATACGTCCTGATGGTTGACTTCCAGCCAATGCCTTCCTGGAGGGAATATCTCATCTACTTCTGGCTCTTCTCCCTGGTGTGCGAGGAGACTCGCCAGGTGTGGGGCAGGCAGAGCAGAGGCTGGGGGGTGGCAGAGGAGAAGACACACCCCTCTGGGGGCTCCTGGGATATCCCGTGTAGCTCACATTCCCATGCTGCTTCTCATGTCACCATCCATTCAGAGTGGTCCTCCCCAGCACATGGAACCAGCAGATCCCCTCATCTCTGAGGCTGGAGAGTCTCTTTGGCTGCACCTGACCTAGCCATGTGTACCTGCAGAAGAATATGGGAGTTTGGGAAGTGTCAGGAGATGGAGGAAGCACCTCCTTCTTTGGGTGAATTCCCAGCAGCATGTCCACACTTTGCTTGATATTGGAGGTTTTTTTGGCTTTTGCTTCAATACCTCAGTGCCTTTCTCCCCCATGCCTGAAGAGCTCCATGTCCCAGGTGTCCCCATGCCTCTTTCCAGGTGTCCCCATGCTCCTTTCATGCCCATATAGAAAAGCCTGGGCTTAGGTTACCTTTGGGTCAGTGAGAGTCTCCAGTCATGTCCAGATGATCTGTGTGGTCTCTCCCCTCTATGAGGCATATGAGTATCTTACACCCAACCCCTCTTCTCTTCCCAACAGATGCTGTATGATCCAGATGGACTTGGGGTTGTGAAAATGGCTTCCCTGTACATCAAGGACTTCTGGAATAAATTGGATATCTGTGCCATCCTAGTCTTTATTGCAGGGCTGACTTGCAGGTGAGCTGCAGAGCTCAAAAGTATTTTCATAGAATCATGGAATCACAGACTGGTTTGGGTTGGAAGAGACCTTAGAGGTCATCTTGTTCCAGCCCCCTGCTACAGGCCTGGACATCTTCCACTAGCCCAGGTTTCTCCAAACCTTATCCAACCTAGCCTTGGACACTTCCAGAGATGGGGCAGCCACAGCTTCTCTGGGCACCCTGTGCCAGGGCCTCCCCACCCTCACATTAATTCCAACCTAAATGATCCCATATGATTCTGTGGTGGCACTGAGGTGTTTCCTTTCTTCTCTTCCATGCCCAGGTTGATCCCATCCACGTTATATCCCGGGCGTATCATACTGTCCCTGGCTTTTATCATTTTCTGCCTGCGTCTGATGCACATTTTCACAGTCAGTAAAACACTGGGGCCCAAGATCATCATTGTGAAGCGCATGGTGAGATCTCCCCTCCATCCTGCCAGGGTGATGCTGAACCATCCTGCTAGAGCAGCTGGATGTGCCATCCATGTTATCCCATCCTGGAGTACAGTTTGCTCCATGACAATCCTCTTCCCCTCTTGTCTTTGCAGATGAAGGATGTCTTCTTCTTCCTCTTCCTGCTGGCAGTGTGGGTAGTGTCCTTTGGGGTGGCCAAGCAGGCTATCCTGATCCACAACGAGGAGCGCGTGGAGTGGCTTTTCCGTGGTGTGGTTTACCACTCTTACCTGACCATCTTTGGGCAGATTCCCTCCTACATCGATGGTGAGGGGCTCTGGCCTGTGACAGCACATGGCATGAGCAGGGTGGCTGTGACAAGGCTGATGTACCAAAATCATGTTGTGTTGGCCCATGGAATTCACACACAGGTGGCAGATGGGATGTGGCAGATGGAGGTCAAATCCCCACCTGGTGCTAAGCTCCTTGGGTGTCAGCTTCTTTCAGAGAGCTGCTTCCTTGAGACACCCCAAGGTCTGTTCACCACGGTCATGTTGTGTTCTCCCACAGGGGTCAACTTCAACATCGACCAGTGCAGCCCCAATGGGACTGACCCCTACAAGCCCAAGTGCCCAGAGACAAATGCAGACAACAAGAAACCCATCTTCCCCGAGTGGCTGACGGTCATCTTGCTGTGCCTGTACCTGCTCTTCACCAACATCCTCCTCCTCAACCTCCTCATTGCCATGTTCAAGTGAGTCTGGGGGGCTATAGATGTGGAAGGAGTAGGATCCTGGTTGGGGGTTTATAGATGTGATGGAAGTAGCAGTTGCAGGTCAGGGCTGATCAGGGAGATGATGGGTAGGAGCTGGGACACTATTCAGACATGATGTGCCCCCTCATCCCCACGGCACGGCTGACACATGGGCTCTGCCCCAGCTACACCTTCCAGCAGGTCCAGGAGCACACAGACCAGATCTGGAAGTTCCAGCGGCATGACCTGATCGAGGAGTACCACGGCCGCCCCCCTGCACCCCCACCCCTCATCCTGCTCAACCACCTGCAGCTCCTGCTCCGGCGGGGCTTGCTCCGCCGGCCACCCACACACCACAAACTCAGTGAGCACCAGCACCCCCCTCCTGCCCTCTGCCCCCTCCTCAGGACATGAGGCTGGGCACATGGGCTGCAGTCCTGCGGCTTGGGATGCCCAGAGACTCGACAGCACTGCCATCCCCTTCCTCTGGCAGAGGAGAAGCTGGAGAAGAATGAAGAAGCTGCTCTCCTCTCATGGGAGATGTACTTGAAGGAGAACTACCTGCAGCACCAGCAGTGCCAGGAGAAGCAGAACACAGAGCAGATGATCCGGGACATTGCACAGAGGTACTGCCACTCCTGAGGCAGATTTTTCCTTCCATCCTTCAGTGCTCTGAGCAGGGAACAGTTGGAATCAGTGCAGGAGTGGCTGCTGAGGGCATTCCAATTTGCACTGTACCTCCAGGGTTGATGTACTGGCAGAGCTGCTAGACTTGGACCGGGTGAAGAGGACAGGGGTGGTGGAGCAGAGACTGGGCTCTCTAGAAGACCAGGTGAGGCAAAACCAGAGCAACTACCCAGGAAAGGTGAGATTTTTCCAGGGTCTGAGTCAACTGAACCAGAGTACAAAATCTGTATGAATCAATATCCCTTCAGATAGTTTGAGTTCCCTTGCCATTAGCATCCAAGGGGAAAAGGTTTATGGGAAATGTTCTGGGAATAGGATGCAAGTGGGAATTGGGGGGTTGAGCCACTGCCTCCACTGGTCATCCACTTAGAGCTGGCCCAGTTCTTCTCCTTGGCCTAAGAGAACCCTCCAGACCTCTTGGAGACAGGGAGTCTCTGTGAAGCTGTCCCACCACCACATGACCACTGGGGTGTCCAGGGAGCTGATCCAGCTGTGGCATCTCCTGTTTCCACTTCCATTTCTACCTGCTTTGTAAAAATGTTTCGCTGGAGATGTTTTTCCAAGACAAGCATCAGGACACAGCCAGGATCACTGCTGTCCATGGGGACTGGCAGTCAGTGCAAAGGGCAGCAGTGCCTTCTGCCAGGGCTGGATCCTGTGGTACTTCTGGGGCAGGGGGTGACCCTCTCCTGTCCCCCACAGGTGCATCAGAGTGCCCAGGCCCTGAGGTGGATGATGCAGGCGCTGCGGGGCAATGGCTTCAGCTCAGGCGAGGACGTGCCGGCCGTGGGTAAGCAGAGCCCAGCTCCACCCCAGCAGCTCTGGGGCAGTCCAGGGCCCCAGATGGGCTGAGCAGCCCCTTGCACCCCTCTCTTCAACAGCAAGGCAGAGATTCCTTTGGCCTTGGGAGCTCCGGTGGCTCCATGAGGCCATCTAGCCCCTCCTGTGGCCATTGCCACCCTCCCTGGGGTTTCTTCAAGGACCTGTTGAGAGGGAAGGCAGGGTTTCGGTCCCCAGGGGACACCAGCAGCCTCTTGGAGAGACCCAGCCAGTTCCCTCAGCAGAGTCCTGGTCCTCAGCACTGGACTCAGTATCCTGTTTTGTGGGACCCTGCTATCTGTGTCTGTCTCACAGGCTCCTCTAAAGCCTTGGACTTCAGAAAGGTTGACCTGGAGGGGAAAGCCGAGGAGAGCCCTCCCCCATACCATGTGCTTGCCCGAAACCTCCTGTACCCAGGGTCTCACACCCTGCGCTTCCCTGTGCCCGATGAGAAGGTGCCCTGGGAGGTAGGAGCGGTGACCCTAGGCAGTGGGGCTGGAAGAAAGGGGTGTGGGGCAGACCCTGGCAGTGGTGGGCAGAGGAATAGACTCATTGTTGCACTTGGAAGCTCCTGTTCTTCCAAGCCCTGAGACAAGTGATTTCCTGAAGCAGCTGCACTGAGGTTCTCCCAGAGACAAGGGCATTGTTGCTGCTGGGATCTGCAGTGCTAGGGATGCCCTGGGAGTGCTTAGTTGGAGGCAGAGAGCACAATCATCTGTCTC
Source organism: Hafferia zeledoni (assembly GCA_035583235.1). Taxonomy (NCBI): domain Eukaryota; kingdom Metazoa; phylum Chordata; class Aves; order Passeriformes; family Thamnophilidae; genus Hafferia; species Hafferia zeledoni. Next base: position 21,339,796 of record JAWWEV010000011.1, read on the forward strand.
TGCATTTCCTGAAGCAGGGCTGGATCACGGTCAGTCCAGCACTGATTTCCATGCGGGCATGAGCCTGTCAGCTGAGACCTCGAGCTCAGCCCCCAGCAGAGCCCAGAGCATCACTTGGGCAGTGATGCCACAAACTGAGCAGAGGAAGACTGGGGCATAAGGTGTTCCCAGTTGTCCCAGTCCCTGCCTGCCACCAGAACAGGGATGCAAGGGAGTCCTGACACAGCCATGTGCTCCACAGGTGGACTTCCCGCTCTACGACCCCCCTGCTTACTCGGCTGACCACAAGGACATGGCTGTGCAGGACCCCTTCAGCCTGTGAGTGTCCCCCCCATGGCTCCCCACTCCTCCATCCCTTTTCTGGGTGGCACAGCCAGCCCTCCCTGCTGGGCTGCCTCCCACCCCCAGCTCCTTGGAGTCTCTCCTGAAGATCAACTACAACACTATGGATGGGCTGATCGACCGGCAAAGCTTCCACGGGCTCTATGCTGTGCAGGATGGGCTGCCACTGTGAGTGCCACCCCCACAGGGCTCTCTGGGAGCTGGGGTGGGATGCAAAGCACTGGGCAACGGAGAGTCCAGGGGCACCTGGATGCACCCATCCCATTTCCGCTTTCCTACGGCTAATGGTGGGGCAGGGATAATGGCTGGCATCCTCCTCAGGGCTGATGCCCAAAAAAACGACCACAGCATCCCAAAGGAGGTGGGGTGCAGTGGTAGAGAAGTGCTACAGGGATGCACAGAGGGACTCTGGCACCATCCCAGCGCCCTCACTGTCACTCTGACAGGAACCCCATGGGCAGGACAGGGCTGCGAGGCCGCGGGAGGCTGCACTGCTTTGGGCCTAACCATGCCCTGCACCCCGTCGTGACCCGGTGAGTGCGTGGGGACACAAAGGTGTCCTGCTCCAGCACAGGGCTGGGCATGTGGGTGGAAGAGGGGGTGTGGAACCACCTCAGAGGGACCAGGATCTGGCCAAACCCAGTGCTGCCAACACTGCTGCTGCTGGGAGGAGGGGAGCCAAGTCCAGCTGCAGCATGACAGGGGCCTCTCTCACAGCTGGAGGAGGAATTTGGATGGGTCCATCATAAGGAAGAGCCTGAAGAAGATGCTGGAAGTGCTGGTAGCCCAGTATCCACTGTCAGATGTCTGGGCTCTGCCTGGGGTAAGAGCTGGGGGAAACCAGCTGGTGCAGAAGGGGCTGCAGAGATGGGAGCAGCAGAGGGAGGGAGGGAGGAAGGGGTGGAGGGATGGATGGATGGATGGATGGATGGATGGATGGATGGATGGATGGATGGATGGATGGATGGATGGA
>JAWWEV010000011.1:21344509-21377989 GCA_035583235.1 Hafferia zeledoni
GCACTCAGCAATAGGACAAGGGGGCACGATGGGCTCAAGCTCTGCCAGGGGAAACTGAAGTTGGAGAGCAGAAAAAAGTTCTTTCCAGAGAGAGTAATCAGGCATTGGAATGGGCTGCCCAGAGAGGGGGTGTATTCACCACCTCTGAAGGTTTTTCAGCTGAGCTTGGCCGTGGCACTGAGTGCCATGATCTGGTAAATGGACTGCAGTTGGATCAAGGGTTGGACTTGATGTTCTCAGAGGTCTTTTCTAACCCAATCGATTATACGATTTTATGATTCCAACCCTGTGCCATGGGCACCTTTCACTAGACCAGGATGCTTGAGATAATTTGACCCATTTGGAGTCAAAATGGGAATGAGCTCCAAGGCAATGGCATGACACCTTCTCCCATTGCTTGTGGTTTGATGTCTGCTCTTGGTCTCCCATCGCTGAGAGGGATAAAAGACCATCCACTGAGTGCCCACGTGGGTGGGGGAGGTCCAGGCTAGAGGCATGGCTAGAGAGAGAAGAGAGTTTCTTACCTTACAGCAGCTGATCAAGCTTCGAGCCCCACAGCCTGGACTGCAGCCTCCGAAAAATTGCTGAAACCTCATTAGCCGCACTTAATTTCCGTACAGAGGTGCTCCACGCGGCCACTCTCCTGCAGCCCCGTGGGGGTGCTGCCTGGCTGTCCCATCACCCTGGCCCCCGGGTCCCCCTCCCCTCGTCCCCCCGCACCGCCCCTCGCTCCCGCACCGCCTCTGCACCGCCCGGTGCCGCCGCGGCGGGACCGCCCGGCCCGGGGCTCCGCGGGAGCGGCCGCGACAACAGGTGGGGCCGAGCACGACCGCGGCCGAACCGCCGCGCACCGCACCCACACCCCACCGGCACCGGCACCGCACTGGCACCCACACCGAACCCGCACCCGCACCCCACCGGCACCGGCACCGCACTGGCACCCACACCGAACCCGCACCCGCACCCACACCCGCACCGCACCGGCACCTGCACTGAACGCACCCACACTGAATCCTCACCCGTACCGGCACCGGCACCGCACCCGCACACACACCGAACCCTCACTCGCACTGGCACCACACCCACACCCGGAGCGAAGCGGAGCCGCCCCGGACGAGCCGGTAAGGGACCCACGGGACACCGAGGTGGCGGGGGTCGGTCGTGCTTCCTGGCGGGGTTCAGGCTCCCCGGTCCCCTGGCGGGGCAGAAGGGCGGGTCGAGGCATCGCCCCCGCACACCCTCGGGGTCTGCGGAGGCTGCGACTCCTCAGAGCTCCTCTGAGCCCTTCCAGGCGGTGCGAACCGCCATCGCGTCCTTGTTCCCCCGGAGAGATGGAGCTGGCGGAGCCTGGTAGGGCCAGAGGGAATCCCGGGAAGCACAACTTCACCTCCCATGACTGAGCCCACAGTGCCCCAGCACTGGGCAGAGCCACGGACTAGGCCACGGGCAGCATCTCTCCAGTATGAGCATCCCTCGGGTATGAGCATCCCTCGGGCATGGTACCCCGAGGATGCTCACACCTGAGGGAAGCTGCTGTTACCGGGGGGATGCTATTAGCAGAAGGGTGCTGGTACCAGGAGGACAACAATTCAGTGTCCATAATGACATCACGATGGGCCATTTAATTCCCAGGTGAAAGGCTCCCTGGGTCTCTCACCCTCCCCTCCATGGAGATTTCTTCCCCCCAGGCTGGCCAAGGCAGCAGGAAAGGTGTGAGCAGCACCAAAGGCAGAGGAAAGGTGTCCCATGTACTTCACCTCTTGCCTTGCCCCTGGTGGCACTGGGATGTCCCTTGGGGTTCCCACATCACCCCCTCTTTTCACCTCCAGCCCCCACAGTCAGACTATCCAACCTTATGCTTTGTTTACTTTAAAAAACTAACTCATGTCCGAATGCTTCTTTGGCGAAACCCTTGGAAATATGACACTTGCCAGCTCATGGAGCAGAAGGGGAGGGAAAGCAAAAGAGCTCCACATCTTGTTATTTAAAACCCCCGTGGTGATTAAGTCAGTCTGATGATCCGTGCAGTCTGACTCATCTTTTTTTTTTTAAACACTTAGGGTTGGTGAGATAGGAATTCTGTGCTGCTGTTCCCCAGCAGCAAACCATCGCATCCCCCCTGGAAACTGGCAGCAGGATGGGGCGGTGGCTCCCAGGCTGGACTTGTCTCCGCACCTCCATCCTGCAGCACACCTCGTCTGCCTGGGTGGTCTTCACAGAGATGTGGGCAGGGGTTTCAATCTCAGCATCTCTATATGTTGTTAAACTTAGGCCAAATTAAGCTGTTCTGGAGAAGATGGTAGCCAGTGTCACTCCAGTCTTGCTTTCTGGGCTCCTGAGCCCAGCCTCCCACCCCTTTGCCAGGGCACATCACACATGAGCCATACACAGTGTTCCAGGAAATAATGCCATGTCATATCCCCTCCACCCACCGCTTCCCTCCAGTGATGGGAGAGGCTTTGCGGGAGCACCGAAGGGCCGCCCTGCTGCCCAGGAGCTGTTGCCACCCCCGGGGAGCTGCCAGCAGCCATGCTGAGCTCGCCAGCTGCAAGATGACCCTCACCACCACCCCACCAGCTGCCAGCATGGCCCAGGCTTTCTTCTGTCTCCTGCTCTGCATCCCCTGGGGCAGCTCCTGCCCCCGCAGATGCCAGTGCACAGAGTGGGCAGGGGCAAAGGCTGTGCTCTGCAGCTCCCAGCACCTGGAGGAGATCCCCAAGGACATCCCCAAGGACGTGGTGTTCCTCAAGCTGGATGCCAACAGCATCACCAGGATCCCCAGCAACGCCTTCAGGCACCTCTCCCACCTGGAGGAACTTGATCTCTCCAGGAACGCCATCGAGAAGATAGACAGGGCGGCTTTCAAAGGGGTGGCCGCGGCACTGCGGACCCTCGACCTCTCCAGCAACCGCATCCGCAGCATCCCCAAGGAGGCCCTGCTGGCACTCAATGCCAAGCTCCGGCTGGCCAATAACCCCTGGCACTGTGAGTGCACCCTGCAGGAGGTGATGTGGGAGGCACGGCTGGACCCCGACTCTGTGCAGGACATCACCTGCCACACGGCCCCATGGGAGGAATATGTGGGCAAGCCGCTGCTCCAGGTCCTGGATTCCGGTGCCAACTTCTGCAGCGTGCGCCAGAGGACCACGGACGTGGCCATGTTCATCGCCATGTTCGGCTGGTTTGCCATGGTCATCACCTACGTGATCTGCTATGTCCGGCACAACCGGGAGGACACCTGTAAGCACGTGGACTACCTGAGGTCACTGCCCAGCACCCAGGGCCATGCAGAGACCACCAGCACTGCCCTGTAGTGCAAGGTTGGGGTTCCAGCTCCCAACTTCTTTGCTGGGACCACCACTGCTGGGCTGGGACCACCCAATTGGTGGGCTTCAAAGCTTCTTGGTGGGATTCCCCCAGTGCTTGCTCCAGTCCTGCAGACAAGGACCACTGACTGCCCCTCCCCAGCGACACTGGACCGAGTGTGAGCAAAGTACATGGGGGAGGGATGCCGGGGTCACCTCATGTAGACCTGTCCATGGAGACCTTGATCCTGGGGACAAACACTCCCGGATAGACCCTTTTTCCCTGCCAGAGCTGGGCTCACAGGGAACACAGCCCCAGCCACACGCCAGTGGTTTGGACAGATCAAGCCTGTGGTGGGGAGAGATGAGTGTGGGGGGATTTGTGGGGCCAGGAGGTCCCTGGAGTGCAGAAGGTCACTGCAGAGGGGTCACCCCATCCTGCCTCCAATGAGAGACCAGCCTTGCAGAAAGCAGGACATCATCCCCAAGGCCCTGTGTGGCATCTCTGCCTGCCTCCAGCAACCCAGAGCAGGATCTCCCAAACCTCTGGCTCCTCAATAAAGCCCTGCACATAGGAGGAACCCTATGATTTGTGCTATGCTGGGAGCTGGGTGTCTGGGGAGGAGCGTGGTGCTTGGGGGATTTGAGCTTGTCCTATTTCAATCTCTCCCAAAGCAGACCAGACTAAATTCAATGTACCAGCATGATTTCCATTAAGTGCCATCCCTCCTGCCCTCAGCCCAGCCTGGCTCAAGTGGGGCCCAGCTGCCTAAATGCATCTGGTACATCTTGCCTTATCTTTCCCTTCCTCAGGGCTGAGTTAGAGTTGCTGCTGGTGGTTCAGCACAATGGAAGCAAATTAAATTCTCTCATCTCACAAGCGAAAAATGGTCCTTACTGGCAGAGCCAGCTGCAGCCTCAATGAACAGGAGGAGGAGGGAGGGGTGCAGAGGCTCTCCCAGGTCTGGACGCTGGGGCAGCTCAGGCTGACTCCCTAGTCCTTTTGGCAGAGCAGGCACCTCCTGTGGGGTCCCCAGTGTCGGGGCAGGTGGCCCAGCTCCAACAGGACACCTGGGTCTGGGGAAGGCTCAGCGATGTTCTGGGACAGTCAGGTGAGGCAGAGGGTCCTGGGTGGGGGGAAACAGAGGGGCACCCTCACCACAGCACATTGCTGTACTCAGGGCCACCTCATCCTCGTGGGCCACCTATTGTCATGAATATGGCCCCATCTCATCTGCGGGGACTTCTTGGTGAAGAGATGCCTCTGCCAGGGGCAGAGTAGTTTGGGTACCCACATGGGATGAAGGCTGGGTGCACACAGTTTATTAGAGCTGGTTAAGCAAAAGAGTCCCCCAGCAAAGGCAAGAGAAAGAAAAGAGGCCACAGTTTTCATCTGGCACAGTTTTGGGTCTTTCCCATGCCCATGGTAGCTGGATTGGTCCAAACGCACAGCAGGTTCTCTTGAGAGTTACTAACCCCATGTAAAGGGGTGCAAGGACCAGTACTGGTCCCTGTACACACCCATGGGCTTGTACAACACACGTCACATGTCGAGGACTACCCACAACAGAGCAGGAGGGTAGGAAGGCACCTGTGGCAGTGCAATGGGATGGTGATGCCACGAAAGATGACACCAAGAGTGGCTGCAATGTCAAACCAGATGGTCCTCAGCAGCATCGCAGCATCAGGCACTGGGCAGCCAGAGCCAAGCCTGCATCCACCTTCTTCTGCAGCTTCTCACGTGTTTACTCCCCTCCACCACACACCCACCCTGGCAGCTCATACTCTGCTCAGTCTCTTCCTTCCCTCTCCTTGTGCAACCTCTGGCCACAGCCACTGGCAGCTCTGGGTCCTTCCTGTCTGGAGATTGCCAAGTGTCAGGTCCCAGCAAGCCCTGGGAAGCACCTGGGTGCTGGGCACCTTGCGTAGGACATGGCTGGGGAGCATGGTAAGAGAGCTTTCCCAGGAGAAATAGCATCAAAGCAGGGTCTCATCCCCTTCACCAGCCCCCAGACAAGGCTGCAGGGAGCCCTGGACCATCCTCCTCCTCCTCCTCCTTCTCCTCCTCCCCTTCCTGCAGAGTGCACAGCCAGCCACTGCCCTGGCTGAGCTGCAGCCATTCCCGGGCTCTGTGGTCCATCTTCACCTGGATTCTCAGCTCACCCCGGTCCTGGCAATGAGCTGAGCATGTCTCAGGCACCTCAGGTGGTTTTCAGCTTGAGCACCTTGGAAAGTGGCTCTCTGGCACTGGAGTAGAGCAGGTAGGAGCTGTCAGCGGTGTGAAACACCTCCCAGTCTCGACAGCCGATGGTGGGGAGGTGATGGGCTGCCACAAAGCCTTCATAGCCTTGCCACCTGCATGGGGAGGGCAGTTAGCTCCCAGGGCATGAGCTGGGCACCTGGGAGGGGCAGGAAAGCTGAGCCATGGGGCTGGGGCATCTCCCACCCCACCCTGGTTCAGGGTCCCTCACTGGGGCTTCCCGTTCCTGCCTGAAAACAGGGAGCAGTCCTATCCATCCTCCCTGGGCACATGCACCAGGTTGTGCCCGTGCAGGGTCACAGCTGGTGGGAATAACCCCCAAGCCCCCCAACCCTGCCCTCTGCAATACCTGTAGATAATACTGTTAACGGAGAAGGTGAAGCCATCGAAGGAATTTGCTACCACCAGAAAAGAGTCGTCTCCCACTGAGAAGAACTCCCAGTCCAGGGCACTGGGCATGAAGGAAGCAGAGAGCAAGTGAGATGGCCCCTGTGTGGCCAGCCAAAGAAGGGGCTGTGTGTCCATGGGCCTGTGTGTCCATTGGGGTGTCCCCACCCCAATCTCTGCCACCCTGACGACACACAGAAAACCCTGCTCTTTCCAGGCTGCTCCTGGAAGAAGTCCACCCTTGTTCCCAAATCCAGGGCCTTCTCCCAGCTCCCACAGGAATTTGGTGCCAAGGAGCTGTCACCCCTCACCCTCCCCACCAGTCCTGGTCCCTGGCAGTGTGAAAGCCTGTAGGAACCCTCCTGGAGACAAGCAAGTGCACTTTTAAACTGAAAGAGGAGGGGCCCTGGCACAGGTTGGCCAGAGAAGCTGTGGCTGCCCCATCCCTGGAAGTGTCCAAAGCCAGGCTGGATGGAGCTTGGAGCAACCTGGTTGAGTGGAAGGTGTCCCTGCTCATGGCAAGGGGGTTGGAATGAGATGACCTTTAACATTCTTTCCAACTCATTCTATGATTCTATGAGATGCTCAGGAGAAGGATCTGGACTGAGGAGCATCCTGACCCCTAGCACAGGTACCTGTAGGTGAGAAGGTCTTGGAATTTAACAAACATCTGGGCAGTGATGTTCAGCTCATAGATGGAGGAGTTGATGGCGTAGAAGTTGGAGGGTGCTGGCATCCCACTGTCATAGCTGTGGCTGTTGGCAACAGCCAGGAACACTCTGTCCCCAATACGAAGAACCTCCCAGTCAGCAGCACCAAATGTCTGTGGGGAAGGAGGGCACGAGACAAGCTGGATGTGCCTGGCTTGTCTAAACCCAGAGGGGGACTGGGGAGCAATGGTCAAGCCTTACCAGGATAGACTGGAAGAGCTGGAAAGAACCACTAAGCCAGATGTAGATGTGTGAGTAGATCTTAGTGGATGTGCCATTGAACGTGTTAGCTACAGCCAAGAAGGAATATGGTCCAATGGTGAAAAATTCCCAGTCGTAGGCTCCAGAGGTAGCAATGGTCTGGTTAGCTTCAAACAGCCCTGTCCTGGGGTTCCACCTGTATATCACACTGTCTATATTGTGGTTGTTCCCTGGAGAGGACAGATGGACAGATGTGCACCATGAGGGAAAGGGATACCTGGCCTGTCTGAGAAACAGGTTCAGCTATGTGAATATTTGCCAGCAGGTCATGAGGCTATTTGGTAATGACCTGTTGCTGCCCAAGAAGTTGCTGAAGAGATTCTACAGGCTCTATCCCTACCTAGTGTCTCCATCCAGATCTAGTGCCTCCATTCCTGTCTAAAGCCTCAATCCCTTCCTAGAACCTCCATCCCTAACCAGAACCTCTATCCCTACCTAGAGCCTCCATCCCTATCTAGAGCCCCTATCCCTACCTAGAGCCTCTATCCCATGGAACACACCAGCAGCTTGGTGAGAGCGTAGGGTGGCAGCTTTGTGGCAGCCCTGGGGGAGGAGGGATGGGTGGGTGCCATGTCCCCACAGAAGCAGTACCCCAGAGGCACCATGCCAGTGCCCCAGGGTGCCCAGGTCCTGCTGGCTGTCCCATGGGGTGGCTCTGTGCAGTGAGGCCAGTTCCAGCCATGCACCTAAGCACCTGGCATGGCAGGCTGGCCCCAGCACTAAGGCATGTGCTCCATCCAGCCCCTGGGCTCTGCTTGAGCATCTTGACCTCACACCTGTGTGGGACCCAGCTGGCTTTAAATCCTCATGCAACAAAAGGGACTTAGGTAGGAAAGATGCAGAGAGAATGTGTGGGAATAGCCACATGGATAAGTGGCAGCTCCTCAGGAACTGACCCTAAACCTCCCTCCAAGGGAAGCATCCCCAGTTTGGCTTAGCCATGATGGTCTTAACCCCTGCATGATGTGCACGGCTGCCAAAGGAACCACACTGCCATGGGAGGAGGTCTCATCCAAACTTGCCATGCTGGGGTGCAGCAGGTGAGACATGGAAGTCCAAGCCCAGCTCACAGGTGCCCAGGGAACCTGCTGCCAGCTCTGAGCTTGGTGCCAGAGGAGCAGATTCCCCTGGAGCCAGCCCTGATGTCAGGGAAGGAGCCCATTGGCCCAGAGTTTTGAACCCATCTGGGAGCACCTGGAGAGCCAGGGCTGTGCTATCGACCCATTTGTCCCTCCATGATGAGTGCATGTCCCAGTCCAGAACAGCTCAGGGTCTGGGAGGGGAACAAGGCTGGATCATGTCTGCAGGATGCCCAGGGAGGGACAGAGGGATGTCAGCAGGCTCCCAATCAGCTTTCCTCAATTTCCTGTGTGCAAAAGGCTCAGCCTGGGGTGCTACCAGGTTATGTAGCACTAGAGATAAAAAAGAAAAGCAGAGAGATTCAGCACATACACCATCCCCACTCTTGTCCTTTCTGCTGTCAGAAACCCACAGTGTGTCAGCCACCTCCCCACATGCTTTTCTCTCCTATAATGGGAGGGCCTGCAAGGCTCCAGGCTTCCCGAGGGACACCATGCTCCCAGCTGCATGCACATCTCCCTGGCTTTGCTCTGCACTCTGCTCTGCCAGAGGCTGCACAGGGAGCTGTGGGGTTTCCACAGCAACTGGAGGATGCTCTCAGCAGGCACCTGTGGCGGGGCACCTGCCATGGTTCCAGGTGCCACCCCAGGGCCTGTAGGGAATATGAGGGATGGGTACCTTCTCTGTGGTTGACCACAGCAAGGAAAGCCTCTCCCTCAATGACAAAGGCCTCCCAGTCCCTGGCGCTGTGCGTGGTGATCCGCTGGTACGTGACGAATTTCGCCTTCCTGTGGCTCCACTTGTATATTACAGAGAACTCCTGACCCCTCTCATTCTGCTCAAAATTCGCCACTGCTAGGAAGATCTGAAAAGGAACAAGCCAAGACAGTTTGGCTTTCTCCTCTCAAAGGAAGACAGACAGGAATGGGCAGGGGGAGGTGGGATGGGGGAGCAGGGAAGAGGTGGTAGGACAAGGTGGCCCTGGCTGGGGTCCCTGAGCAGTCCCCGGGCAGCACAGTGGGGACAGGGACCTGCAGGGGTCTTCGTGCATGGCAGGGACACAACTCTCAGCCACAGCCTCTTACGCAAGGGGATAGAGAGCTGAGCTGTGTCTGCTCGTGCCTCACCAGCCTCAGGAATGGGGAGTGTGATATGGGCTGGGGAAGTGAGGGTGTCTGGGCTACCAAACCTTCCTGCAAGGAAAGGTGGCTCAGAAGAAAAATCGCAGATATGATAATGACAACAACAGCAATGATAACAATTTCCTGAGACAAAACAATTTCCAGAGCAAGAAACCCCTGTGCAAATGTCAGGGACAGCCATGCTGCAGCAGAGGTGAGTAAGTGCAAGGTGAGGAGCACATCCAAGGTCTGTCATGCTGGCTCTGCCACTCCATGTCCTTCAGATAGAGTGGCAAAGAAAGCTTATGCTCCAGTTTGGGTCACAAAGAGGCACAGTGCCATAGCCCAAAAGGAGGAAACAGAGGGGGGCTCTCCTGCCTCCTGGCCCATGAAGGACCCTGCCAACACCAGCCCAACACTTTGTCCAGCCAAGGAGCAGCCACCCTCAAGGACAGGGCTGTGCTGGGTCCCTCTGTCCCTCCAAGGAAGGTGCATCCCCAGAACTGCTCTCTCTGAGAGCCCTGGTTGAGGGAGTCCCTTTGAGGCATCTCTTGAAATAGCTTCACTGGGAAGAGTAACACTTGGATTCAGACCCACAACTCAGGCATTTGTGGTCCCTTGGTCTCCACTGACAGGGACCACCAGAGTGCCCACACTGCCCATGGGGCTCTTCACCCCATCCCAACAGAGCACCAGCAAGTCCCAGTGCAGTAAACTGGTATTGACACTCACAGAGGTGCATCCCACCTGCAACAGGTGTGGGAAACCTGAGCTACTACAGACACCTGTACTGCTGCTGGTACAACACTCTCTGGCCATCCTCTCCATGCAGAATTGTGTTGAGCCTTGAGTTTAGCTGCTGGTGGGAACCACCTTGAGACTCCCCAGTGTTCCTGTCTGTTGCCTGTGAGGGTGCAGCTGGAGTGATGGAGAGCAGTGTTGGGAATGTCAGGCATGTTCCCAGCCCACAGCCAGCACAGCTGCACTTCCAGGGTTTGACTGAGTTTCCTGCAGGGCCCCACCATCAGGGATGGTCCAAACCCCCAGGGTGCCCATCAGGGATGTCCTCATTATCATGTTCCCTCACAACCAACAGGGGACATGGCATGTTTATATCCAATCAGCAGAGCTGTTGGTGCCACTAAGCCTGGAGGCAGGAATTTTGCCATCCCTCTGTTCTCCGGGGCATATGGTTGGCTACGGAAGAGCCCTGCAGCCACCCTGGTGACACAGCCAGAATGTGTCCTGCCAGGGGGGAATGATCCCAGCTCCCCAGGAGCCCTGCACAGAGCTGGCTCTCAGCTCATGGCTTACCCAGGGCTCCTCCAAAGGGATAAGCAGTTTCCCAGGGAAAGGAACCAGGCAGATACTCTCCTCAAGTCTCGTGGCAGATTGGCCAGGTGAGCAGAGGTGGCTCCAAAGTCCCAGAATGATTTAAAAGCATGAATGCTTAATAATGCAGGAAGCTGGACTCAGTGGGTCTCAGGAGGGAGCTGCAGGCTCTGATGGCTCTCTAAGACCACAGGTAGATCGCTGAGACACAGCTACACACTCTGCCAGCATCGGGTGCTGGAAATGTCCTGGGTGGATATAACTGAGTCTCAGCAAAATAGTGAAACACAGCAGGCAGCCCACAAATGAGCCAGCAGTCCCTGGACAGACCCTGATTGGATGAATATGTGTATCAGCATGACTCCATCAAAGAGAGAGAGAGGTTCACCACCTAAACTACACCCAGGACTCTGTGCTTCAGAGAAGCCACTGTTGGGCAAGTGCAATTTAATACACTGAAACATGGAGGCACCTTCCAGGCAGACTCACCTTCTTCCCAATGGTGAAATACTTCCAGGACTGAGCTTGGTAGGTGGGGATGTTCTGGTAGGGCACAAACTTCCCATCGGTCCACTTGTAGATGGCCGACCCTGGGGGGCTGATCCGGTTGGCTGTGGCTGCAAACAGTCCCACCTTTGGGATGGTGAACACCTCAATGCCCATCGTCTCCGAGTTGGTCACCAGGTTCTGGTATTCCTCCACATAGTCCAGCCTGTGCTTGACTGGGAGACCAAAAAAAGAGAGGTGAGACTAAAATCAAATGATTTTGGCTGGAGAGGGGCCAGCTCAGTGGTGCTTGCTGCTGTGTGGAGCTTTATGGGGTCCTGGTGTCACTGGGGGTGAAGGGCCAAACCAAGAGGGTGGTAAAGGTCCTGACTCTACCTTGATGGGCAGCACATCCCCATCCATCCCTGCCTGTGTTCCACTGGAGGGCAGGGCTGTCTCCTCGTGGAGCTTAGAAGAACACCATGCCATGGATTTTGATCGCTTTGATATATTTATCCTCAAGAAAGCAAGAAGGAGAGCAGGGGAAGGGACCTACAGTGCACTGAGACCAGCCAGGTTAGCCCACACCCACCTGCAGCAACCCTGCCCCAAGTGTTGGCTCTGGCTGGAGTCAGCATGAGCTCTGGGAGAGGTCAGAGAAGACTTAGACGGGATTAATGCCAGAAACTGGAGTAGAAACTTCGAGAGTGGCCCCAATGGCAGATGGCTGGGCACTGGAAGGGACAAATGGCAGAATGGACAGTGTTGGTGGCACCAAGGGGCACAGGTCAGTAAGATCCCAGCATGAAGTCAGCTTAGGGAAACAAGGACATGGTGCCAACCCTGATGACTTCCAGAAGCAGGAAAGGATAGGGGATCCAGCCACTGCCAGCTCCTGTGGGGAGCAAATGGCTCATCCAAACCCACCCAGTGGGTATCAGCAGAAGAAAAATGGTGGAAGAGGAGAGAAGGGAAGGAGGGTTTGGCTGGGGGCACATCCCATCTTTCCTGTGCTCTGCAGGGATCCTGGGCAGACAGTGAGTGAAATCCATGTAATTATCTAATAACATCCATCCACCCAGGCTCTGGTTGCTTTTTTCACCTTGGTGCTCCCATTGTTTTCCTCAGTGTCCCAAGAGAGCTGGGATGATATGGGAACCTGCTTCTGCTTCCTTCTCAATGCCCCTCTGGTATTTCTGGAAGCTTATGAGTCTCTCTGCTCCTCCTTGTCTCCCCCACAAGCATTTCAGCACCAGGAGCACCAGCACCCTCGAGAACCCACAGCACAGAGCACCCCAGCACCCTGACCATGGCTCTACATGGGGTGAGCTGTCCTGCTCAGACAGACCAGGAGTTCATCCTGCCCAGAGAAGCCCCAGGAGGGATGGATAAGAAGAAGGTGGATGGACCATAGAGACACTTGAATCCAGAGGTGCTCTGGAAGTGTTGGTGTGGGTACTGAGAGCAAAGCAAAGCGTGGCCAAGCAGGTGAGAGGCAGGGGGACAACCCAGCCCCCTCCCACCCCAAAGTGCTCTCAAGGGCAAATGTCAGCTCCTGCTCTGCTGCAGGAGTCTCTCTCCCTCCCCAAGAGTGCCAGTCCCTCCCCAGCAGTACCTTCCAGCATGGAGACCCAGGTGCTGCCATTGCAGAGGTACAGTCCTCGACGAGAGGCGTTGAACCAGAACTGCGCCTTTTCCTGCTTGGTGCAGCGTGGACGGGACCCCAGAGTCACCTTCGTGTCAGTCTCTGGCCATGAGAGGAGGGAGGCAGGAGCCTCTTAGCACACACAGTGCAGGAGCAGAGAGGCAGAAGGGTTGGATGTCCTGGTCTAACACTGATGATGGGCACCAGGGAATGGGGGAAATGGCATCCCAGCACCAATCTGGGAAGACACAGACTGGGAAAAACCTGTGTGGGACCACTGACACAAGCCCAGCATTGCCAAGGGATCTGGGCAGAGGCACCCCGTCTTTCCAGAGGAGTTTTGGACAGGGATCCCACCCCTGCAACACCCTCTCTCCCCCTGCTCCTGCTCCATGCTCTGTCCCCTCCTCACAGAGGCAGAGGTGGCCAACAGAGGCACTGGGGGGGACTGACCGTAGGGGTATTTGAGCACCTCGTTGCTCGCTGGCTTCACGGGGACATCCTGAAGGATAGTGGGGACAGAGAGCGTTGCTACTTTGAAGTTCACAGTGGTGCATATCTGAGGGGTGGCATCAGCTCCTGGCAGCAGGACAAGCTGTCTCAGCAAGCCCTGGGAAAGTGGGAGCAGTAGGATGGAGAGCAAGTCCAGCAAGACCACGGAATGGGAACTGCAGGTGATTCATGCCTTGGAGTTCCTGCCCGACTCCTGCTCGTTGCCCTCCCTCCTAGGATGTGGAAGTTTCCACAGGATTCATGCACATTTATCAAATCCCAGATGCCCAGCTCAGGCAATGTAACAGCTGCTGTGAGGGGAGCATTGGCATGGGACTCAGAGCTGCAGCTGCTTTCACTGCCTCCACATGAAAAGGACCCACAGCTGCCTCTGCTTCCTGTGCTGTGGCCCAAGCCCTGCCAGCGTAGGGGGCTGAGAGGGAGCCGTGGGTCACCCCACAGCCAGCCACGAGCACCCTCGGGCACCCCACACCATGGGGCACCTACCGTGAACACGCCTTTCCTCCTCTGCCTGTTGCCCAGGTAGAAGTTGGCTCTCCTCACAGACAGCGACGCTGGAAACGGTGTCTCCACCACCCTGGGGATGGGCAGAGAAGGGACAGGGACAATTTCATGGCATCTACTGGCGGCCGGAGGAGGTGCTGGTGGAGGAACATCGCCCTGCCCACCCTCCTGAGCCCCGCACCGCTTCCCCCAACCTACACATCCTTGGGGCTGCTGCAGTCCACCGTCAGGGAGAAGGACTGGCCGGAGACCGCCAGGACGAGCGTGTGCCACCGGCTGTCGGCGAGCGACACGTTGGGGAAGGTGACGCGGCTCTGCCAGCCGCCTGCGCGCTCCTGGCTCCAGAAGAGGAAATGGAGCTTGTCGGGGGCGTAGCGCAGCCCCACCAGCACGCCGGGGCTCTCCTCCGCCATCAGCGTGAAGATGTACTCGTTGCTCTGCGGGACGACACGGGCTCACATCACACCTGACGGTGCGGGGTGGGCAGTGCCCGCGCCGTGCCCGCCGCCCGCGCTCACCTTGGCCGGGACGCCGAGCACCCTCAGCGTGACGATGATGGAGAACTCCTCGGGGAAGCGGTCGCAGTGGATGAAGAGCCGGGAGGCGGGGAAGGCGAGGGCGCGGGGCCGCGAGGCGGAGAGCTGGAGCCCCCGCAGCCCCCGCGCCTGGAACACCCGCACGCCGCGGGCCGGCGCCACCTCCGACAGCACGTCCAGCGGCCGCAGGTCTGTGCCGAGAGACAGCCCAGCACGTCACAGCAGTGGAAGCCATCCCACCCTGTCCCACTGTGGGACGGGGTCACCACAGCACTGGCCAGGGTGCTCCGTGGCAGCAGGATGGCTCACCGTGCCCCAGTAGCCTGGTGGCCCTTGCCTGGGGTCTGCCCCAAGCCCCTGCTTTGGGGCCAGAGGGAACATTGGCCCTCCAGACACCAATGGTGGCTGGTGGCATCTCCACCCCCACAGCAGGAGCACCAAGTGTGCAGAACCATCCCACGAATGCAGCTCGGAATGCTGTCACTAGAGAGAGACCTGCCGGCCAGGCAGTCCCAGGCTGCCATCAGCTTCCTCGGGATATACCAGCTCCAGCAAGCACAGCCAGAGCCAGGAGAGCAGGCAGAGATCCAGCACTGTAGAATCACTCATGGGGCAGCCACCCATCCCCATCCCTGTCCTCAGGGGGGTGGGCACAGCTCTACCTCTCCAGTCCCAGTTCAGGCTCTCCCAACCTAGCCCTAATTGCACACATGCACACATACTCCCTCAGCAGGCACCAAAACCACTCATTATCTCTTCCCAGAAAAGAAAACAACGTGCCCAGCCCCAGGGCATCACCCCAGTGAGAACCCACCATGCGTTAGCACCACAAAGTGCTGCCCCACAGAGCAGTGCCAAGGTGACCATCTGTCTGATGTCTCAGCAAACCCCACGCTGGCAGCAGCAGGAAGGGCTGTAGCTGCTGTGGGGGCTTCTCCGACCTTCCTGGCCTTGGCACCCTCCTGGTTTTATTTTTTAATGCTTCCCTGGCAGACCTGCAGCATCTGCAAAGAAGGGCAATGATGTCCCAGGGGATGAAGCAGCACTTGGCTACACTAAAACATCCCTGATTCCTTCTGAATCCCGCTGAGACCCAGCTTTTAGCTCCAATTTGTACTAATGAATCCGGGCTGCTGGGGCACAGCAGGAGAGCTGGGAGGGAGGGAAGGAGGGAGCTGGGACCAAGGCTGGGCCATGTGTCTGAATCCAAAACAGCTGGAGAAGGGAAGCGCTTCTTCTGGGCACCCCTGGCCAGCCCAATTCCAGGTGGGCAGAGCAAGGAGGAATCTGCTCATGTGGCTCCATCCAGCCCAGAGCAGGGAAATCGGTGAGTTCTTTCCCATCCTGGCAGCTCTGTGTGCCCTCTGCTCACCTCACCACTCATTTTTCCTAAAGCCTTAGTGTGGGAGGTTTAACTTGAACAGCTTGTTTCAGAAATGCGCCACTCAGGGAATGGCCAGTTTCCAGTTTTTCCCAGCAAAAAGTACAAGCTGAACTCAGGCTTGGATTTGCAGAGGGGTTTAGGAGCCCCCAGTTGCCCCTGGGATGGTGGAGATGAGCTGGGGGTTAGCTCAGCTGGGGCTGGAGGTTGTGGGTCAGGAAGGGACCAAGTCCTAAAACCAACCCCAAATCTCTAAACCCAAAGATGTGCATCCCAGTCTGCCTCCCACATCTGCCACTGCTAAGGCTGGAAGAGCAGCTGGGGTGCTCCAGCCCTGCCTGGGCAGTGCATGTGGTGCCAGGAGACCTCATGCTGAGGTCCCCAGTACAGTCTTGGGGCCCTGACACCCCCAGGATCCCAACAGCCAAGTTTGATTGGGGATAGCAGGGACGTTCCCAGAGACACCTGGGTAGAAACTCTCTGATCTCTCCCAGTTGTCCTTCTCACATCATCTGTGCTGTAATAAAATGCAAATACAGGCACCATCAAAATGGGACAAGTCCCAAGTACCCAAAAACTGAGCTCAGGTTTCACTGCCCACACAGCACAGGGATGGGGATGGGACAGCAGAGCCAGGGCACAGGAATCCTCTTCAGCTCAGGCTTCTCTTGGAAATACCATTGGATCTGCCACCTCCTTGGCTGGGGGCGGTGGGACAGAGATGTTTACTCCCAGAGGGCGTAGGTTGTGTCTGTCTGGGACAGGAGGGACTTTCCAAGGGGACTTCATGGCTCTCTTCTGCTCCGTCCAGCCCTTCCCCACTCATGTTGTCTGCAGGGCCAGCAGACCTTGGGACAATGTTTGTGCCACAGGGACAGGCACACGGTTCTTTCCATGGCTCTGAGAGGGTTGCCATGGTGGGGCTGCAAGGGCTGCAGGAATGGCCCCACTACCTGGGTTGCTGTCAGGGTGCTGGCAGCTGCAGTACCTGAGGCATAACTGGCACCTGGGCACTGAAATACTGGGGCTGGGCTGCCAGCGAGAGGCTGACCCACCTGGGGCATGCCCCCAGCACAGAGCACATCTTCTGGGGTCTCCCCTGGCAGTGTGGGGAACATCCCATCCATGGGAGCACACAGGTCCTAGCACGTTTCTGAGCAGGGCTAATACTTGCCTTGACACTCCCCCTCCTGGTGCAGCCCACCCACCCCTCACCCCTCGCTCCTACCTGTGCAGTGCTGCCACGTCCTGCCTCCTCGGAGGAAGCCCCCGCCGCTGGCCCAGCGGAGGAGGATGACCCAGAGCAGCAGTGGAGCTGACATCAGGGGGCTGATCCCAAGGGGTCCATCCACTGGGAACCCCCTGCTTTCCACTCCTCCCTGCCCTGGCAGGCGCTGCTCAGCTCAGCTCCCTAGGGGCTCTGTGTGGGACACCCCTAGAGCACCCCAATACGGATCCGTCCTCCTTGGGGATGTGTCACCCCAGGCTCCTAAACCTCAGCTCTGCCATTGCTTTTGGGCATCCCCCCTGGTGGGGTCCCTTGGGGCGCCACCGAGGCAGTGCCGGCTGCAGCCTCCGCACAGACATTTAAATGAGAGGTCGGTGGTGGGAGAGGAGGAGCCCCAGCTCCTCCGAGAGCTTTTATCTTTTGCCCAACCCTCTGGAAGGCGGCTTTTGGGGAGGGATTTTTTAATCATTATTTTTTTTCTTCCTTTGCTTCCTTTAATTTTTGGTGATTCATTCTTCTGGGCTCACATGGGAGAAGGTGGGAGATTTACCCCTGCCTAGGGACACTAAGGTGGGAACCTCCTGCCCCTAAATGCCTTGGTTTTCTGGCAGCACAATCCCAGCCTGTACTGGATAAGAGGCCCTCTGTCCCCTCTGGACCACTACACCATGCCCAAAAATAAGCCAGATGTCACTAAATTCATATTCCCCCCCGCAAATGACCCCAGGTAAGTGATGCACAGTCCGTGCCTCAGGCAAGGCTCCATCCCAAGGGCTGGCCACCAGCACTGGCCCTGCCACCAGAATGCCACCAGTTTGGAATCCCTCAAGGTTCTGCTGTTCCAATGGGAGCAACAGCAGTGGAAAAACTCCCTGCACACAGTGAGCTCCACTGGGCTCCTCCAGCTGCAGAACGAGTCACTTCCATTCCCCAAACAATTGAAAGGGGCTCCCACCCCTGCCTGTCCCCAAACCCTTCCCACAAGGCGAGCTCTGGAATAGAAAGCGCATGGCCAGGACCGAACGCCAGAAATTGTGTCGTGAACTGGGGGTTTCGCCAGCGAGGATTGGGCAGAGCTGGATCCACAGCTGTGTTCACTGCTGGTCTGTCCACACCCCAAAACCTGCTGTGCTGGGACTGCAAGGCTGCAGCCCAAGGGGCGCACCCCATGGGGGAGTGTGGCACCCTGAGCCTTGGTCCCAAATCCTGAGAGAAGCTGTACTGACCTCCAAGACATCAGAATGTTGGTGACTCTATCTCAGAGCCTGGAGAGTGGCTGTGTGTCTGTCCAATAACCCAAGTAGGGCTGCATGGAGCTCTTCCTCTTCAAAAAAGCCTCCCTTTGGGCACACCCCAAATTTGGGCTCTACCAGGAACACAATTAAGCAGAGCTTAAGCACAATTTAACCTTCCTGCAGAGAGAGCTGCGGAGACAAGGCACTGCTGGCTCCCCATCATCCTCATCCTCATCCTCAGTCTGGGGATGGGGTGCAGTGGCACAGCCACAACCACGCCTGGGGCTCCCGAATGGCAGCTGAGGGTCGTGAATGGCAATTGGGGTCCTGAATGGCAACTGGGGGTCCTGAATGGCAGAAGAAGGTACTGAATGGCAGATGAAGGTCCTCAATGTCAGTCAGAGGTCCTGAATGGAAGCAGAGGGGCCCTGAATGTGACCTGCTGGAGGCAACCACAAGGGATGCAGGAGACACAAACCATCCCACCTTCCCTGACACGCTCAGCCCCTCCTGTTGCTTCCTGCAGCCGTGGGGACACCCAAGGACTGGGACTGGCAGCAGCCACCTCAGTGGGACCCCTGGCCATGGGAGGATGGGGACCAATGTCCCAGGCCTGTCTGGCAGAGGGGTGGGTGTGTTGGAGAGGAGGCTCCTGCCAGGTTGGCACTGGGGAAGGCGGGACAAATGAGAATCAGAGCCGCCACCTCTCCCAGGGCTGCACACATGTGTCACGTTAAGCGTGGCTCTGGGGGCTGGCAGCACTGCCCTGAGCACAGCATGGATCTGGGAAAGGCTCCCGCCGAGGCTCTGCAAGGGTCCAGGCAGGGAGGGAGAGTTCTGCCAGAGATTCCAGGGCAACTGGTTTTCCAAAGAGTGTGCAGTCACCTTTGAGTGCTTTCTTGGCCAATAAAACAGTTGGTAGGAACATCTCCAGAGCCAAGGACACAGCTGTGTGTGACCCCTCCAGAAGCAGGGACATCTGCGGTCTTCCAGGCAGGACTGGGGGGAAGTGAAGCACCAGCTGATGATCATGGAGGACACAGTGGGCTCAGTCTTCTCTTCAGCCACATTAGTGAACAGTCTTCTGGTGAGGATGGGGATGTTGATGGTCCTCAAGGGTTTTGCCCATCCCTGGGCCGGGGATGGCATGGCAGAAGATGGTGGAGAAGCTTGGGCAGTGCCTGCCACTTTCCTCCCTGCTTGGGAAACTGAGCTGTTACTTGAAGTAAGGACAGGGACACATCATTGCCCACTGTCACTTTAGGTCCAGGACCTGCTCCATGTCCCAAGGACAGTAGGAAGTGGTCTGCAAAATAGTTCCTTTAGCACACAGGCACACATTCCTATGTGCAGAAGCAAGAGCAAGGGGATGAAATAAAAGAGACAAACAGTGAGACGTTTGCCTAATTTGCATGGGGAGTAAATAAAACCATGTGGTGGCCTTGAACAAAATGATCCTTGGATTTTCACCAAAAAGGTCTGGCCATCCCTGGGTTAGGAAAGGTTGAGAAATCCATCTGCAGGCAATCCATTCCAGGCAGAGCTTTCACACAGGGGTCAGTGCAAGGAGGGCACCTCATTGATGCCAGG
This sequence comes from Hafferia zeledoni, assembly GCA_035583235.1. Taxonomy (NCBI): domain Eukaryota; kingdom Metazoa; phylum Chordata; class Aves; order Passeriformes; family Thamnophilidae; genus Hafferia; species Hafferia zeledoni. The sequence continues at coordinate 21,364,084 of JAWWEV010000011.1, forward strand.
GACAGGCTGGACCCTGCAGACGGGGAAATGTTCCTGCTCTTCCAAGGCTGTAACTCATTCCTTATTATTTGCAGACACAAAGTCTTGTTTCAGGGCTTCATGCCTTACTCATTTCAGTCTTTATTCCTGACATCTGTATGGAATCAGAGAATCCTTTAAGTTGGAAAAGACCTCTGAGACCATTGAGTATTTCTCCCTGAAACACAGCATGTGTACAGGCACCAGCCAGGGCAAAGATTTGAGGGAGCCCATAAGAAAAATACCCATCTTGTGGTGTCCCCAACCTGTGTCCGCCCTCCTGCCCACACTGGCAGGGCCAGAGGAGCCTGCCAGAAGCACATCCATGGGGATGGAGCTGGAGGTCAGCAATGAGCACACAGAGCCAGCCTCACCTGAGCAGCAGGGTGGGGATCAGCCCTTTGGGATCAGTTTTGAAGGGGATGGGGGGAATTGTTTCAGAGTGACATCCCAGACTGCAGTTCCCCAGATCACAGTTTGGGTTGAACAACTGGAACACCTTCCCCAGAATGGCAGGGTGAGGTCTCCACCCTCAGTTGTTCCAAGGTTCCTCTCTTGTCACCTCTGCCATTTCTCCCAGGCTGAAAATCTTCCCTTTGTTTTCTGGAGCAACTTCAGCTCCCTGAGTCCAACCCACCAACACAAAGTGGAGTTTCAGAAAGAAATCTCCACACCAGGAAACCTGTCAGTGTTGTACAGAAGTGTAAATGTCTTTAACTCCAATGCCTTTCAAAAACTGAATTCCCGGAAGTTTCGGAGAGGTTCTGCCAGGAAATGTTTTGTGAAGGACTGGGATGATTGCAGAAGGCACCATTTTTAGGAAAACCACCAAAAAAAGACACAAAGCCGCCCCAGCGGTTCCCAACAGGGAGCTGCCTCTGGAGCAGACCCTGCAAACCACCAGCATCGCTCATATCCCAGAGCCCTCCATGTCCACACACCCACTGCCAGCCCCAGGGAACGAGGGAGTTGGGAGCTCCTGGTGGGGCTCCCTGGCTCTGGCCACAGCAGCAGGCAGAGGGTTGCAGTCCATGTCCCTGCCCAGGCAGCCAGGAGCAAGATGAGCATCTTGCCCTGCATTTGGAGGACACATGGCTCTGAAAGGGCTCCACAAAGCACACATTTAACTTTCACCAGTACAAGGGAGAGGGCAGGCTTTGAGGCCATGATTCCACACCAGACCTGTTCCAGATAGGGCTATGCAGCACCCTGCAGCTGCATCTCCCCTCACCTCCTGCATGGGACCAACAGCCCTTCACTATTGCCTGTCTCTCAGTGACAAAGTTGGTTCAGTTTTTGTCACCTTCCCCCGGTGTGCCCAAAGCTGTTGAAGGGGCCGAGTCACCTCCCTGCCGCCACAGGACACCCAGACTCACCACTTTCCAGTAAGGCAGCTCCATAGAGATGGAGGGCATCCAACCCAGGAAACCACGAGCACACCAGCTATAGAAATGAATATTTTTGTAGGTCTCAGGTCTGCACAGAAAGAGAACAGGAGAGGGACTCATAAATCAGTTGGTGTGACCTGGACCCCTTGCTCCACCTTCAGTGGGAAAGCTCTGCTTGGCTTTGAGTTCAGCTGAGATCTCTCCGCAAAGGGAATAAACAGCATTCCAGAGGCCAAGGGGAAGGAGGCAACATTCCTGTTCCATGCTTATTGCCTGTGCTCTATGCTCCTTCAGCAACAGCTCCTGTCCCAAGACCGTGAGATTGTGTCGAGCAGGCAGAGTTTGGAAACACCAGGAGTGGCAGCTCACCAGGCTGAACACACACACCTGTGTCAGCTGTGCCAACAAAACCCAGGACAACTGCCCTGTGCCAAGTGTTGTCCAGAGACATTGCGGACTCCCCATGCCTGGAGGTGTTCAAGGCCAAGCTGGATAGGACTTGGAGCAACCCGGTCTAGTGGAAGGTGTCTCTGCCCATGGCAAGGGGTTGGAATGAGATGAACTTTAATGTCTATTCCAACACAAACCCTTTTGTGACTCTACAATTCTATACTCTCTCTCTACAAGCAGCCATGGGGCTGGCTCTGGCAGGGGAAGAGAAATCTCCCTTGGCTGTGCTGGGGGAAACCCTCCTCTGCTGTTGCTCAGAGGCAGTGATCACATTCCAGGTCACAGCAGGTGGATGGTGGTAAGTGGCACAAAATGCCACAGCAGGGAAACCCAGGGATTTGCTCCTACCTGCCTGGGCCCATTGATGGCTGGCATGGTGCTACTTGGGAAGCATGGTGCTACTTGGACTGAAATGATCCCATGGCTCCCTGGTTAGGGACCAGTCAACACCTTCTTTCCCAGAAGTCCACCTCAGATTGCCCGGGGCATTAAAGGAATGGTGTGGGCATCACAAGCCTCTCTCCAGTGCTGGCAGCAAATCTGGACTGGGGCCAGGTCCTCCCTTGTGCCTGGAGCATGGGCAGGCTGAGGTTCCTGCAGTGAAGAACAGCAGCTTTAGCAACATTTTGCTCTGCAGCCATAAAAAATTCTCCTGCTCCCTGACAGGGAGAACTGCAGCCAATTTTATTGCTCACTCATACGACAATGTCAAGCTTTAATTATTACATGAGCAATGATTCAGACTCTGGAGGAGCTGGTGGCACGAGGAGGCAGGAGGTAGCAGGGTGGGCGGTGGGCTCGGTGGGCTCCCGGGTCCCAGGCGGGTGCCAGGCAGCCACACTCGCTCTGCTCTGCTCTGCTCTGCCCACCCACCAGCAGCCGAGCACGGCTCCATCTCCTCCAACATCCGGGGAGGGAAGGGAACAAAGGCAGAGAACAATTGCTATTGTTTTCCAAGACTTTCTTCAGGGCACTCCTTCCAGTGCAATGCTGCTGCCCAGTCACTCCTGCAGCACCACAGGCCCCTGCGCTCAGCGCTCTGCAGATGCCGGTGGGGATGTGGGTCCCATGCTGAGGTGCCTCCATCCAACCCTCAGAGCCTGGTCTCCACTAGCACAGACACAGAGCAGCATCCTCAGCAGGGTTACCCCACACACTGCAGCTCCTGTCCTGCTCCCCAGCAATGCTGGGCATTCCCAAGATGCTCAGGCACAGGGACACAGCAGTGCTGGCTTAGTGGTTGGACTACACGATCTTGGAGGTCTTTTCCAACCTAAATGACTCTGATGACATCCAGCCTCCTGTAAGCAGCCAAGACATGATGGCTGTGGTGGGGAAGGGGCAAGCTCAGGTAGTGATAGAGATCCCCCTTATCACTCTTCATGGGTCTCACAGGGGAACAGGAGTATCTACAGAAGAATCATAGAATGGTTTGGGTTGGAAGGGACCTTAAAGCTTATCTTGTTCCATGCCCCTGCCATGGGCAGAAACACCTTCCACTAGACAAGGTTGCTCTAAGCCCCATCCAGTATGGCCTTGAACACTTCCAGGGATGGGGCAGCCACAGCTTCTCTGGGCAAAGAAGAAGGTATTTAACACATGAAATGGAATTCAACCTATGAGCCTTGTTGAATGGAATTGCAATGAACTGGTGAAATAAATGAGGCGCCCTCTCATCACTGACTGGGTGTTCAAGGGGCAGACGCTGAAAGCATTGAATGCTAAAAGTGAGGCTGGATGGGGATGGTTTGGACAAGAGGCTTCTCCAAGAATACTGATGTTTTCATAAAGCCAAGTTTCATATAGAGCCCTTGGAAGTCAGTACAGCCCTGGAACCCAAGCCCTCCCACTAAGGCCATGCCTAGGCTCCCGTGTCAAAACATGATCTGGTGAAGGACAAAACTCAACTTTTAATTGCCTCTCCAGAGAAAGTGGGTTTGAAAACACCTGCCCTCCAGTCTGCCTGTCTGGCATCCTCCTCCACTGCAAGAAGCAGTGAGCAAAGCCAAGCTCCAGATCAGCGAGGCCCCTCCTGAGCCACCCTCACAGCAAGCACATGGACTCCCAAGGAAGGAACTCCAACCCCAGAGGCATCCAACATTGCACCAAAGCAAATTCTTCTGACCTGGTCCACCAAATGCTTCACCATTTCCTAGCTCCCAGAAGGATAAATATCCCTGGGGACAAGCTCTGCAGTTCATTGTCAGCTTGGAGATGGGGGTATCTCTTAAACACACCAGTTCCACAGAGTGAGATTCCCCAGCATCTGAACTCCTGACCAAGCCTGGAGGGATCTGACTGGGATCGGATCTGATCAGATCCCTGATTGGCAGAAGACAGGGATCCTGGTGAAGCACCACAGCAGGAGAGGAGTCTGTGTGAGCCCATCCCAGGCAGACTCAGCAAAGAAACCCCTTCACCACACACCCCCCCATGTCACCTCACTTGGGGTCAACTTGCCAAATTGTTTTGGCATGGAGAAAACTGTTTTAAGGCCAAACTCCCCCTCTGGCCATGGGCAGAGAGCCTCCCTGTGCTGGGCCCTACACACAAGCACGTGGGTGCCCCCCACCCCCTGCATGTTGCATCCTGCACCTCTGCCCCTTTGAACCCACCCCCAGAGCCCTCAGAGGGGCGGCCACAGTGGGGGTGTTTGCCCTCACTCCTCAGTGAGCCCTGTCCCAGGGTACCCCCTTTCCCAGCCATGCCCCACAGCCCCTCCAGCCAGGGAGATGTGGCTCCTGCCAGAGCTGTGACAGAGCCACGGCCTCATCCCCAGGTCACAATGCCCCATACATGGAGGAAGGAGACTCAGGCCAGAACTTGGCTCATCTCCCCCCACACCCTTCAGGGACATGACCAGACAGACTCGCTCCCAGATTGCTCCTGAGAGCTCACACACACACAGCTCACACCGGCAGCTCCCCTGTAATAACCCACGGGCCATGTAACCACCAGCAATTACATATTAACATGTCCCATAATTGTAACTGCTGCCCAGTCCCATCTCGGGGGGTGCAAGTCACCTTCAAAAGCCACCTGGCTGGTTCTCCTGGGGCTCTTTCACCACCTGCTCTAGGAGAGGGGCTGGCAGCTGAGGCAGGACGAGGATCCAGCAGGGTGGGATGGACAGATCACCAGTACTGGAGTCATGGGGAAGGTACAAACCTCCCAGCTATCTCGTGCTTCCAGAGACCACAAGAGCACTGAGCAGGACCGCAAAATGTTCAGTGGCTTGAGCAATTTCCCCTCCAGTGCTGTGTTTCACCCCTGCAGCACCATGGAGCCTGGTGCAGCACTTTTGGTGCCTGTGACATCAGATTGGGCTTGGCTGGGGGAGAGGGGACACCAGGAACCCTCACTGGGGCTGGAAGCTCAGGCCCTCTGATGCTGGAGCAATTCTCCAGATTCCTGCACCTTTCCCACCCTGCACCACCCCCAACCATGCCTTCAGCTGGCAGCAAGACCCTCAGCATCCCTCCCCTCACACTCCTCCAGTCCTTGAGCTTGCTGAAGGGCAGTGATTTTCTTCTTGCCCCCAGGGAAATCAGAGAGAGAAGCCACATGGGACATGTCTTCAGCGCCACTTCTTGTCAGGGCACCGTGGGGACTTCCCATGCTCATACCTCCCTCCCTGCCACTGCCCAGGCTCAGCCAGCACATACAGCCCCATGGCAGCTGCTCCTTCCAGTGGCTTTCTAGCGCTAAAAGCTGCACCAATCCCACATCTCAGACACTCCCAAGATCGGCAGCACAGCTGCCACGTGTGACAGACATTTCGGGTCTGTGCTGCTTCTCCTTTCCATTCTCACGAGGGTAAAACACACCTCACCGCAACACAACCTCAGGAGGACAGCAGGGACCCTCTTGAGAAGCAGAGCTTCCCTGTTTCATCCATCCCAAGGCAGTACACCACCTTCCATTCATGACATTGCTCCAGAGATGCAAAAAAAATGCTGGCAGGGAGCCCGGGGCTGGCTCTGCCCCCAGGCTGCAGCCGTTTCATGTGGCTCCAACGCCTCTCACACTTTCAAAGAGCCGCCCGCCTGCACACAGGCACAGCAACCCAGTTAATGGGTGTCTCACAGCCCACTGTGTGTGTTCTGACACAGCCCCTCTGCCAAGGAAAAACAACAGCATGCGTGTGTGGATGTGTGTATATACAAAGGCTTTAAAGAGGACGTCGCTTGCATTTTTACAGCTTTGTTGAGAGGGTTTGTTAGTTTGGGTTTTTTTGTTTTGGGGTTTCTTTTTAAATATAAAAGCCTAAAGCAAATATAATCCAGAGAATAAGATTTTTTAGAAGCTTTAATACTTTACCTGCATGTGTAACACCTGTAGAACTCTTGACACTCCCCAGGGAACATGTTTTATAGTGTTTCAGGCTGGAGAAAAGGTAACTGCTCATAAAAACATTGCTAGTGGCCACTATTGCACATGCTGCCAACATGACCATTCTTTCAGGAAGGGAGGGGATTAAGCCTTTCAGGGAAATCTATCCTGAGAGCCACACAGGAGCTTTAAAAACTTCAATTTTCAGGTGTTCCCTACTTGCAATAAGGTGCCTGTACTGTGAAACTCTCTCAGTTGGTCACAGCAGGAGCACATGCACACCCACTATGTGAGCTCAACCCTTGTGCTGCATGCAAGGATTCAGTTTGTTGTAGAATTATTAAGTTTTCTTTCTTTCCTGCCAATAAAACAAACAGGCAATCTAACACACCAACAATGGTGCCACCTTTAATCTTTTCACAGAATCTTGGAATGATGTGGGTTGGAAGGGACCATAAAACCCATCTCGCTCCAATCCCCTGCCATGGGCAGGGACACCTTCCACTAGATCAGGTGGCTCAGAGCTACGTCCAACCTGGCCCTGAACACTTTCAGGGATGGGACAGCCACAGCTTCTCTGTGCCAGGGCCTCCCCACCCTCACAGGGAAGAATTTCTTCCTAAATTAACACAATGAACTTCTTTTAATGAACTCACTCACTGACTGCTGGTTTCAGCTGAGCAAACATCCACCACTTAGGACGGTTCTCACTCTGACACCAAGTCTTAGTCCTCCGAGGTGAACTTCTGCCTACATTGCCTGGTAGATATGGTCAGTGGGTGGCTTCAAATATCTGAGTCAGCAAACCTGCTCCATGCCAGTCACTTAAAGGATTTTAATTCTAAATGACAGAGATCTGCGGACTATAGAAATTCCGAGTAGAAACTGGACATCTGAGGAACCTGTTTCAGTAGAAGGTGTTCCTGCCCATGGCAGGGGGCTGAAACTAGATGGTCCTTAAGGTCCCTTCCCGCCCAAACCATTCCATGATTCTATGGCCTAGGTGTCCTTCTCAAATCCAAGAGCTATTAATCAGCACATTCTGAATGAATTTGCTTGTTTTATGTTCACAAGGCCTTCCCATCCCAGACACAATTATAACAAGATTTTTGTAAGCAGCTAACTGCACCACATTTTCCTGCTGTCAGATTTTTGCATTTTCTGTGAATTACACAGCCATTATCATCATTAGAGACAACACATTTGCCTGAAAGTCTGAGCAATAGCAACCATGTAGCTCTCTTTCACTCCTCCAAAGTACTCTCCGTGTTTCAGCTGGGTTAGAATGAACCCTTCCACTTCTTTGGAGCAAGTACCTTGGCCAGGTGGTCACTGCTAAAAAACACCCACTGCAACACATTTGCATACATCTATGAAAGGAGAAAATATAATCACTTTATTTTCAGTATACAGACTAAATCCCACCATAAAATCAAGATAATGAGCAAGCACACATGAAAAAAACACTCTGCACTTAAGCAAACCCCAATTCTTTGCCATGTCTGATGAATCCATTGTTGAGCACATGGCCTTCACAGCTCTCCAGAGTTGTTGCCCAAAGTGGCTGCAGTACTCCCAGGAGCAATCCTCCCTCTAATACAATTCAAAAAAATGCTCCCAGTTTGTGTAAAGTGCTACATTTTCCTGTATGCCTTGAAATACTAGTTAGGTACAACACTATTTTGTCATCTCTGCTCCCAAGCTATGCCCAGTCCCCCTCCCACCTCTACATCAAAGCAACAATTACTTCTACAAGGAGGTAAAATCAGCAAGCTGTAGCAATACAAACTCTTCAGAGGTGCAGAACGATGGCACAGTGCAACCTGCAGTGCTGAGGGCAGGACAGAAACACTGACAAGTTGTGCCACGCACATGCAATCACCTCTGTAAAGCTTTGTCCATGCTGCAACTCCTTCCATGTCACACGCTTTTCACATTAAAAAACCCCACCCCTTGTCAAATTTAGCCCATTTAAAGCTGCCAACAAAACTGGACTCCATGTGCTATCAATGGGCATGTTATTGCTTGTAGTAAATTGAAGAAGATTTGGACCTACACATGAGATTGGCTTGCAAAGCAGAAAGGTCAGCAGAGGCCCCTCAGCAGTTCTAGGAAGTGATCAGTTGGTTCTTCCTGCACCCTTCACACTGGCTACAACACTGAAGTCCAAAACATGCGTCGTACCATCCTCGAGAAAACAATCCCTGTCTTCTCTGGTTCCTATTTAATACACAAGAGCACTCAGCATAGAGTGTCACAGGTGATTTTAACAAGTCCATCATGTTCATCTTCGCTCATTCACCTGAAAATGGGTGACCTGGGCTGTAATGGCAAAGGCCAGCAGTGCTGAATCCTCTCGACAGCCACACATCACCAGAGCTGACAGAGCTGTCCAGGTGAACCTGGACTGAAGGGTTTAACAGTCCAGTTGTTACACCTTGTGCCTCTGAGTGTAAAGTTTACAACTGAGGGTCTTCGAGGAGTAATAAAGCAGCTCTTGGGATTTCTGCCAAGCCAACACTGACTCAAAGGCTCAGTACAAACTCACAGTGTCACACAGGAACGCCAGCTCATTCCAAACCCCCAGTGAGTCCTCACAGCTCCCTACATCCTCTCTAAAGTTCCTTTCTTTGCTAACAAACCCTCTGACTATAACCTTGCTTTATAGCCTCTCCTGCTAACTACACTTTTCAAATCAGATCTGACTGCAAATGCTGCCCTTAACCTAGTGAGCATCATAAAATGGGTAGATTATTTCCTGCCTACTGCTGCTCCAGATGCAATGCTACCTAAAAAAGCAGAACTAATTCTTCAGCAGTCAATCCAAACCAGTGCTGCTCTCCAACAGCATATGGGCGAGGGTGGGCTGCAGATTGCCAAGTCTCCAGGCTTTCCACACCACCAAGTGAGGTAGCAACAAGCAGCCTTTGAAACAGCATTGTCTCTGTGTTTTTCCCTAGCATTAAATCCCTTTTCTGCACAGTTTAGCTTGTGAACTAGAGGCTTCTCTGGAGCAGTGGAAGAAAAGAGATGGTAAATAAATAACAAATTATAAGAACTAAGCCAATAGTTTTACAAAGTTTTCCTTTTTGGTATCAGCACTGAGCACTGCTCGTTTCCAGGTGGAGAGAAATACAAAACACTTCAGTCTCTCTATGAGCTTAAAGTCCAAGTGACTTCTGCACAATCTGCTTGGCAATTTTGTTAAATTGTTCTCTGTCTTCTCGCCACATCTTGGAGGCGTCTACATTGGCTCCACTCTCATCATTTGGCTCTGAAATGAGAAAGAATGAAAGGTAAGTGGGCAGTGGGGCAAGACCCTCTTGCTTCCTCAAGAATGCCACTTCCCTGAGCCTTTGATACAACTTCTCCTTGGGACTACAGTAACACTCCTAAAGAAAATCCAGTGATAGCCCTGGATTCCCAAACAGCTCTGATTCAACTGACCACCAGAGAAAGGATATCACAGCAAGGTCGAGCTTAGGCAATGAACAAGTGACAGAGGAACAGGACTTTCTTTTGTTGAGCTCTCAGCAGCAGAGCCCCACCATGCACATGGCCAACACAATGTGGCAACCCCAGTGCTGTCAAGGGGTTTTAAAACCACAGGTCACTCCCTGCAAAATGTTCTTTTCTGGTTCTGCAGCTTCCCAGATACAAAGGCCCCCCAATAAGGCCACCCAAACACACTCTGTCACTCACTGAGATGGCTTGTCCTATTAAAAAACTACAAAACAAACCAAGCTAACCCATAGAATGCTTTAATTTCTGCAACATCTTTCATCTGAGGATTTCAGAGCACTTTACAAAGCACATGAAGTGCTGGGGTCACAAGGGCTCCCCATTTCCTACAGAGGTAAGCTGAAACACAGGATTTATCAGGGCTGTGGGCAGCACACAGCAGGACACTGACCCAGGATTAAACAAGGCACTAAGACAGAACATACTCTACACAATTCCCTTCACACACTACTCAAAACCCACCCCAGCCCAGTTCATGGCATGGATTTGAAGCTCACATCCATCTCAACACAAGATGGTCCACCCTTAAAAAGCAGTAGGTGTGCAGGTCACCCACTCTGGTAAACTTGGGCTTATGCCACCTGTAGAGCCAGAGCTGAGAGTTTGGCAGCAGCCTGAAATAATCTCACCACTGATGTTTTAGCCTAATTCCTCCAAAAGTCATGGGAAAACAGGATGCACAGGCAGAGAATTGGACCAGTCCAGGTAAGGCTGCATCACAACCCAAGCTCTTTGAGGCTGTGGGAAGCACAGCAAGGGAGGTATTGTTTGCCTGCACAGCTTCCCAACAGCAGGTTACTATTCCAAAGATAAAATAATCCCATGTAGGAATCCGCTGCTCCCTTTGGTCGACTTTGCTGCCTCTAAACCCATTTATGCTTCAAAAGCAATTCCAAGGGACACGGCTCTGCCCTCTTCAGGCAGGTCATTGGCTCTGTCCACTCTGTATAAAAGAATCCATCTTTCAGGGAGCTGTACATGACAGAGCTGATGCACAATCCAGGCAGGATTTAGGAAAAAACATTTAAAAGGCTGCCCAAAGAGTTTTTACCCCAGGTCTCTTCTCAAGAAGCCTTCCTCTGAATCAGAGATGGCAGAGTGGGGCCCATTCCTAGGCTGGGAATACGAAAGAGAAATGGAGGGTGATGGCTTCTGAATCACAGAGGCCATGAACTCCAGTTTTACTGTACTGGTTAGGTCTGGTAACCCTTCAGCTGCCAAAGCCAAACCCAACACAGGCTGTACTCCACACCTTTAAGAGCTGAACAGACACTGCAGCAAACACAAAGAAGGTTTTGTCCAGGAGCAGGGAACAAGCTGAGCCTCTGGACCCACCTGATCAGCCCCACCTGCTCAGTTGAACCAACCTGTAAGGAAAGCCTTGCAGTTGCTCCCAAAGCTGGGAACACGTGCTTTCTGATTCAGTCATGTTTTTTCCAACTCTTTTCAGAGAATTTGTTTATAAATAAATAAATACCAGGGCTTTAAGGACGGTGGTTGGTGCTGAGCAGCTTTCCATGTGCTTTGCTCACTTAACAAAGCAAGCAGCAAGAAGCAGGTCCATCAGGAGCTGCTGACAGAACAGCAGTGCTCACCTGCCAGCATGCTAACAACCGACAGCAGGATCTTCTCCACGCTCTGCACGGGACTCCACCGCTCTGCGCTGCTCTCGTATCCCATGGGATCATCCCCAGGAGCATGAAGGATAGAGATGCACACCCTCCCATCCGGGTAAACTGAGCAAGGAGTAGAGAGGATTGGTTGTTACTCAGTGGAAACACTTGGCTTCTCCAGATCTTTAGCACAGATCAGTGCTGGCACTCAGCCTTCGTATGACTGAAGCCAAACCCAGTTTTAAATTTCCTCTCCCAAAGGCAAGAGGACACAAAATCCGAAAGACAAAATTCTTCTTTAAGCAAATCTAACAAATTCCTTCCCCAAGAGAAACCTGTTGGGAGCAATCCTGTCATTTAATAACCAGTGACAGGCTCCATGGGCAACATAAGAGATGTAGCCTGGTGGAATAAGGCAAGGATTTATGCATAGACACAGCTCCAAGGACATAACCAGTCCTACTTAAAATGGAACTGAATGCACTGAATGCACACTGGAGTCCTCCACTGGACCGTGACTGTGAAAATAATTAGGCAAAGGAAGGAAAAGTGTTACGTTAAATGAGTTATAAACATGAATGTCATAAAAAATAGAGTGTTATGTTAAATATATCATAAACAGTAGAACTAATCTTATTTTGAACATTACTGAGATGCAACCAGAGGAATTCCCACTATTTCTAATTTTGTTTTGCTTAAAGCTCAGGTGCATTAAAGCACCTGGAACAAAAGAAACCAATGAATTAAGGATCCAGGCATCCTTCCCTCTACACTTTTAGCATAAGCAAAGTGCCTGCAACAGTACAAGTTGTCTTCACAGAGACTGGACTCTACTGACTTGGTAATGAGACCAACCAAAGGTTGAAGAGGCCACACAAAGAGAATGGAGTTGGAAACTGCTCCAGCAGCATGGCCTAATTCTGCAGCCTCCCAAGGAAGGACAACTTTAGCCCAGCACTTTCAGTACTTCTGTTCCTCAGGTGACCAAACCTGTGCCACTGCCAGGAAAGCAAGACAAAGCAAAGTGGGAATGACCACTGGAAGCAGCTGTGCTCATTTCCAGCTCCTTCCACTCACCCAGCTGTGTCTGCACAAGCCTGTGACACGTAAGCACTGTGGAAGACTTATATTTACATCCCCTCCTGCAGCCCCAGGCTGGGGACTGGAGCTGGTTTAGCCACAGCTGGAAGAGGTGAAAACAGCAGGTGCTGAATCAGCACTTCTCCTGGCAAGTCAGGAACCCACAGGTAGAAGATACTTCACTGGTGACTCTCCTGTTTCTGTGCAGTGACTCATTTAAAACACTCAGAACACAGTGGCACAGACAAGGTGGCAAAGGCTGATTCCAGAAGACACACTCATCTTCTCCCTCTCTGCTCAGCTGAGATCCCACTGGCAGTGCTGCTTCCAGCTCTGGGGCCCTCAACATCAGGAGGATGTGGAGCTGCTAGACCATGTCCAAGGAAGGCCACAGAGATGCTCCAGGGCTGGATCCCCCCTGCTCTGGAGACAGGCTGGGAGAGCTGGGGGTGATCACCTGGAGAACAGAAGGCTCCAGGGAGGCCTTAGAGCCCCTTCCAGTGCCTGAAGGGGCTCCAAGAGAGCTGTTTGGGAGCTCTGACAGGTCCTGGAGGGACAGGACAAGGGGAATGGCTTCCCACAGCCAGAGGGCAGGGTTAGGTGGGATACTGGGAAGGAATCCTTCCCTGTGAGGGTGGGGAGGCACAGGCTTCCCAGAGAAGCTGTGGCTGCACCTCCCTGGAAGTGTTCAAGGTAAGGTTGGATGGGACTTGGAACAACCTCGTCTGGGGGAAGGTGTTCCTGTCTATGGCAAGGGGTTGGAACAACATGGGCTTTAAGATCCCTTTCAACAATCCCTTCCAACCCTCCCTGTGATCCTCTGATCTTCCCCTGTTGTCACTCAGTGCTAAGACAACCATTGCCATTAATCACTACTTTCAAGTTTTCTTCACCAGAGCATTCACAAAGGTCATTTTAATGTAAGAGAAGATAGTTCTGAGGTGTTTTGATTCCCCTTCCACGTAACATAAACTGCAAAGAAAAGGGAACACAGCAGACTTTTAAAACATTTCCCTTGCAATTTCTTACAGTGGGATGAATAAGTACTTAAGAAACAGAAAAACACCACCTTGAGCCCAGCACAACCCCAGCTGAGAAGAAAGATTCAAGTGTCTACTTCAGGTGATCTAAACTTCAGATTTACAAGACCCGGAGTCTTTAAAGAGCTGAGCTGACCACCCAGTAGGCTCCAGTTAACCCCAAGGAAGAAGTATGTGTAAAGTCACTGAGTAACAGAGTGTCAGTCACAGAACCATAGAATCAGCTGGGTTGGAAGAGACCTCTGAGATCATCAAGTCCAGCCCTTAATCCAACCCCACTGCGATCACCAGATCACGGCACTCAGTGCCATGTTCAGTCTCATCTTAAACACCTCCAGGGATGGTAAGTCCACCCCCTCTCTGGGCAGCCCATTCCAATGCCTGACCACTCTCTCTGTAAAGAATTTCTTTCTGATATCCAACCTGTCAGTCTGTGTTTCTCTGCACCCCATTCCTCCTGGCA
>JAWWEV010000011.1:21378089-21400378 GCA_035583235.1 Hafferia zeledoni
CACTCTCTCTGTAAAGAATTTCTTTCTGATATCCAACCTGTCAGTCTGTGTTTCTCTGCACCCCATTCCTCCTGGCAATGCTGCCCACAACCCCTCTGTGAGCAGCAACCCTCAAGCCCAGGCCACAGCAGGAGCTGCAGAGTATTGCAGGGACACGGATTTGCTCACAGAGATCAGTCCTGGCAAGAATTTTGGGTGAATTAGTCCAGCTGGAGCAAGGTGCCAATGTGGCCACACTGCTTCCAAGTGCCACACACTGCCCTGCTGTGCACACCAGAGCTCCAGAGGTGATGCCACACTGCCTTAGGTGTGTCCACACAGTTCTACACTATGTGTCTTCCCCAGGAGAACAGAAAGATGTGGATTAAATGGGCAAGAACCTGCACAAGTGGTGCTTGCAGAAGGGAAGAAGAAAGGAACTTCAAGAAATTGCAAAATTCCTTGGAATAGGATGAAATAAATCAACTCCCAGCTGAAGTTATGATTTGTGTTTTGCAAGTGTGGGAACATCATCTGGAGAGGAAGCATTAGGCAGAAGGGCAGCATTTGCCTTTTATTGCTCTTAAGTGGCAGAGACCCAACAGCCTGGAACACACATCCAGCCCACCAAACCTGGGTGATGATAAACCTTTACAGAACCCATGTTGATTTAGATGTCATAAGCAATGATTTTACACAGAATTCCAAGGATGATTCCAGAAAGCAGTGCTCCAGGCTGCAAAAGGGGGCTTTAAGGTTTTCTCATGTCTAAGGCTCAAACTTGTTAGTTGTATTTCTGGTTACTGCAATTACTTCCACTGAAAAGTCTTAAGATAATATTGTCATCATCACAGAATCACTAAGGTTGGGAAAAATCTCTATGATCATGGAGTACAACTGTAATCAGAACTGCAGAGCAAAGGTCACCAAAATCTTAACATTAAATGCCTGCAAATGTATCATCTGTTTGGACAGAGCACTCTGTGTGTCAAAAAGATACCATCAGAAATGTTAAACAGACAAGTGACTTCATGCTGCCCAATAAAGCTGCACCCATGCTCTGGTGAACATGAACAGCTTTTCACTCATTAAAATAACACCAAATTACCTAAATACAAGCAACAGAGCAAGACTGAGTTCAAAAAGCACTTGGGCAACACTCTCAGGCACATAGTGTGATTCTTGAGGTGTCCTGTGCAGGGTCAGGAGTTGGACTCAATGATCCTGTTAGGTCTCTTCCAACCCAGCATTTTGTATGATTCTGTGACTGGAAACAGACTATATTAATTCACTAAGTCTCACATCAAGCATAGAAGATTCAGCTACAGATTTAGCTTTATCCAATAGCTACAAGTATTCCCAGAATTACCTCAAAGGCAGTGAATTTGCTGGAATCCTTACTGGACTGTTTAGGAGCAAAGGTTTATGAGGAGTAATGTGATAAAAAGAACCTAAGACAGAGAAAAACTGCTGTGTAAGCGTGGGATTGTGTGAGTTCCTAGAAAATTTTGAAGACGAGAAAAGATTAATTAGGCCACAACTTACAGGTGTCACACTCAAAGACAGTTTTATTCAAGAACTCCATGGAGAGAAAAAGACAAGTCAAAGCTCCGCTCTAACTCCTAATTCCAGAATATATCCCTTACCTATTCCCACCCATAGCTTCATCCCATAGGTTGAAACCACAGCATCCATCAAACTCATCACAGCTTTAATTAGATGACACTCTTCAGCAGATGTTAATTTTTGCTATGAGAAAAGTTATCTCTTGAAATTCCTTTCCTGTGAGTAGACTGACCTGAAACCTTCTTATCTCACTTGTTTTGCTAAGTGTTGGTCCTCTTCACAGAACTAAAATCCTGCTTCTGTTAGCAGGCCCCAGAATCTATCTGCAATTCTAAACACTCTTTTTCTCAACTCAAAAATCTCTCCTTACTCCTACACTGCTGGACAGCTGAACGCTCCTACTGCATGCCCAAGGGTGGAGAGAACTGCTCTTGGGAAGGACAGCAGCTCTCCTGCTGCAGAAGTTTGTGTGTAAGGTGCACAAGTGACCCACTCCCCTGTGCCTTGTGCTGCATCAGACTCACTGTTGGGATGGAACATCTCGCACGTGAATCGCATCTTCGGAGGACTCAATGGGTAGTCAAGTGGAAAGCTCAGGATAGCAGGGAAAACCCCATACTCGAAACAGGTGTCTTCAGGACCCCTAGAAACAGGTAAAATGTTATTCAGCACTTTTAAACAGCTCTTCCACCTAAATTCTTGTCTAATGAGATGTTTGAAGCTTCAGCTAGATCATCTTTCTCCAGGAAAAAAAGAGTTAACTTGCTGTTACCCCACACCTCATAAACTTAAATCCAACTACAAGGCTTGGGAGGCAAGGGGGAAATCAAAGCTTTCACACTAAATTACTAGGAAGGTCACAACACTGTTTAATTAGCAGGGTGTGTCTGGATCTAACTGGAGTATCTGGCTCCAAGGCATGTTCCAGGATTTGAGTGTCTGCACGTCAAGAGAAAGCAGAGGCAGGTGTGGGACTCCTTTGCCTTTGAAGATACTGTTATGCTGCACAAGACAGAGATGTCAAATGCTGGAGCTCCAAAATAAGTGATAAACCCCACAGAGATCCCAACTGCCAGTATCGAGCAAAACCACACAAACACTTATCACTGCCTGACGCAGAAAACACAGCCAGGGTTGGTGAAAATACAAACACAGCTCAGAGACTGTAATTGCCAGATGAGATGCAGGACAACAATGTGTCTTTGCAGACTTCAGGTATTGGGTCTGCCCTCCCTCGAGTGCACATGGAGAACAAATGGCTTCATCAGGGTTCTTGTAGAAACATTTCCTTATTGTGTTCTGCATTTAGTCCAAAGTGCAATCGAGCTGAGAACATAAAGACAACTATTTTACCCTGTCTGCATAAAACACTTTTGAAAAGTGAGCAGGAAAACAAGTTTATTAAGCATGATTTATTCACACTTGATGAACCATCTGAAATTTGTAACACAAATGTGATTTCCCAATTGGAAAGATGATCAAACAAGCATCAAAAATTGTAGTCAGGGAAAAGCTCATATACTTAGTAAAAAGTCCTTCAAACAAAGATTCTACTGTCTGGGAAATAAGGTTTAGGAATATATTCATGCCTTCCCCTTCCAATCCACATTCCCCATGCCAGAGAGAACACTGAAGTTCAAGGACTTGTAACAGTTAAGACTGCAACTGAAAACCTAGAGGAAAAAAAAACTGAGAGCAGCAAATCCTAAAACATTATGAGACTCACTCTCTCAAACTTTGGGATTCAAAAGACTTGGCTGGTAGGTAAACACAAGAACTATGCAATTTAAACCTGAATATTGACACTGGTAGGTATGATCTAAGAGAACAACACTCTGCAAGAACAAAAGCTAAACTGCCTCAACCACTTTGTTCCCTTTCTGGCCTTTCCCCTAAATTTAGTCAGGATTCAATTCACATCTGAGAGTAAACTGAATGCGTTTTTTCATTACCATTTTAATTCCAGATGCATTTTAAAGGCTTATTGTTGAACTTCTGAGAGTATGTACATACAGGCATTGAAAAGCTAGTGGGTGTCTTATGTTCTGTTTTGAGAGCAAACCCACAGCCTTGAGGGCTCTTCTGTCAAATACACTCAACCCAACACACTCCATTTTGGGCCCTGTATTATGTGAGCAAAACGCTTTTGTTTCAGCCACTCAGCACTGCCAGGATCAACTTCAAAGAAATTATTAAAGTTAATCCAAGACAGCATTTGCAACTACAAAACACTCAGCATTTGAACTTAACAGCATCACTCTCAGCTCAAAAAGGACACTGTCAGAGCCAGGCAGGTAAGAGCACAGTAGCTTTGCCATCACTCCCCTGCTCTGCAGTGATTCCAGAGCTGACATAAGACAAATGAAAATGAGAAACTCTGACCTCCACGAGCTGCCTATTGCTCAGGCAAGGGGCAGAAACGGGTAGTGGTATCAGCCAAAATAGGAGGGAAAAGTGCCTTGGCAAGGACAGCTAATGGGGATTGTTTAGTCTGGAAAAAAGGAGGCTTGGGGGGACCTTCTCACTCTTTGCAACTCCCTGACAGGAGGGTGGAGCCAGGTGGGGGTTGGTCTTTTCTCTCAGGTAACAAGGGACAGGATGAGAGGAAATGGCCTCAAGCTGTGCCAGGGTAGGTTTAGATTTGATGTTAGGGAAAATTTCTTTACTGAAAGGGTGGTCAGGCACTGGCACAGGCTGCCCAGGGCAGTGGTGGAGTCACCATCCCTGACAGTGTCCAAAACACGGAGATGTGGCACGTGGGGACATGGTTTAGTGGTGGATTTGGCAGTGCTGGGGGAAAGGTTGGACTTGATGGTCTTGGAGGTGTTTTTCAACCTTATGATTCTGTGACTCTTCATTCTATAATCACAACTTCACATACATTTGTAAATGGCTTCTTTGTAAAAAGGTAACTGGAAAAAGACCAAGCCCCACAAACATTAGATGCCCAAAAGGGGAATGGAAACCAAAGTCATAAGCCTAATTATATATCTAATTACCCTTCTAGCCAGCTTTTGGTAAGTTGACTTCAGTTTGTGTTGTTCAGCTTTCAAGCAATCTTTAGGCTAATAAAATCCTTAACAATTGCATGGTTTTGTCTTCTGGGGATAAACTGTAATAGCAACACACCCTCGTACACGGCAGCCAAAGAGGGGAAAACTCAGCCTTGAAATGTGAAATCCATGAACACAACACAGCCTGAAGAACCTCACGCAGTGCTAAGGAATGGAGAAGCATAAGGCAACCTCTCCTGACATACTGTTGCAAAGATCTGACTTGCAGAAACACCCCCCACCTCCACTGTTCAGAAAGGTTTCCATGTGGTGTTTGCAGCTATTACACTCCTAAGAGCTGTTCTGTCCTTCAGACACATCAATACAGCTGTAACATTTATATGTTTCACGTTCCTTCAGCACTGCTGCTGCAGGCAAGAACACTGGAAATACAAAGCAGTATTTCCATTATTTAAAAAGACATTATTTTATCTCCAGGCCAAGCTTTTACATCAATCTGTGTAACATCTCCCAGCCCACCTCTGAACTGATAAATGAGAGATGTCTTTTCTCTCTTAGGTCACCTTTTTTTCAATTTATTTGCCATTATGTGTGCTCTAGTTTTATATAAATTGGGTGAAGGCAAAAAGTATTCTGTTTTTTTCACTATCATGTTAATTACATTTTGCACATCATCTGCCTGAAAATTTGAACCTAGCTTTACTCTGATTTCTCCACCTGCACACCTCTCATTCCCAGAATGTCCCACAGCACATCTGAGATTATTAAACACTGGAAGAGATCACCACAAATACAAACAAGTCATGTAGCTTGCTCTCCAAAGGTTTGCAAACACTGCTGCTAACAGGGCTTGTAAAGAGATGAAAGTAACCAAACGTGTTTACAGTAAATATGTTTCTATTGTACCACAGCTTCAGAATTGAGCAGATCTTAAAATATACCTTGATTATGACACACACACAATATAGAAACCAAAATTAAAGCACCTCCGCCTCTCATTTTTTGCTGACAAAGACCTGAAGCTCAACACTCAGCACTTTAAAAGGCTTTCAAGTCTGCAGGCAGCTCCTCCATTCTCTAAGAATGTTATGGGAAACATGAAAAAGTATTGTCTAGGTTAACACAAAGCTTTACTCGGCCACAAAACCTCTGCTATGAAAAAGTACCAACAGGCAGGAATATTCCAAGAAGTGCAAGAAATCCTCTGGGATTTCCACACTCCCAGCAATGCACAGCTCTCTGACCTGAAATCTGGCACATCACAAAGCACATGTGCTGACTGTGCCACTCACAGAAAGAGAAGCCACAAGACCCTGCAGCCAAAATCCTTGGTGTCAGGCAACAACCAACCCATTTCCATGCTAAGTGTTTATTTTCAGGAGACTGAGCCACTGGGAAGCACAACCTGTTATCCCAAGAGGAATCGCTGCACAAAGCAGAGGCATTTGCCAACTCTTCCCATCAGTGAGCAAACAAGCCATGGAAATCCAAACCTCCACTTACCAAGGCCTAAAATAACTTGGAGGCTCCAGCTTTTGCCATCCAGCAGGATCACCCACGCAGCTTGTGTGGAAATAAGGGACTCGCTACAGCTTGGGATGCTTTTGTATTGGTTGTGTGCCTGAGTCCAGGAGATAGAAACCTTGTTTTTCATCCCTAGAAAACACACTCCAAGCAAACCAAGCTAGGAAAACTCTGCCACCCACACCAGCTGAGAATCTCACCAGTCAGCACTGGTGGTTGCAGGGAAAACCTGCCCAAAGCATAGTTGGAATGGATTAAGTGGGGCCACAGCCATCACCTGCTGTTCTCAGAGTCCTCCAGGACCCCCCAGCCCTGGATGAATGAAAGGAAATCACCAATTCTTAACAAAAGAATCCCAAAATAAGAGCCAGGATCTACCCTAATAACAGAGCAACAGATTCGAGATGAACTTTGAGGTTTGAAGCTTCTCCATCTTTTGATCGTGTAGCATTTCCATGAACTGTCAGATGTGAGTGACAAAGGTCTCTTTTCCTCTCCTCTGCCATTTTAGAACTTCATTTGGTAAAAACCACAAGTTATTCCATGTACTCAGAGTTCCCAAAGGTACAACGTGACTAAGAGTACAAGAAAGAGATAAGACAACTTGTAAGATGCTGGTCAAGAAGACTTTTTTTCAAGGCTGATTTTGCTACCAACAACCATACCCATCAGCTGGGGAGTGGAGTGGAGTGGAAGGGGGAGAACACAGCTTTCTAAAGGGGTCTTTGCCACCCCCAAAACACAGAGCTATTCACCAACAGAAGAGCTTTCTATACAGAAACACTGCACTCAATTCTTCACACCACCAACCAGTTAATGAAGTATAAAGAATTTCAAAATAATTCCATTTTCTTAATTTAAATTTGAACATTTCTTCAGATCAAAACCTTTCAATTTTTCTAGAAAAAAATTTGAATAGTAAGTAAACTAATTTTAGACACTGATTTTTTGTCTCCTGTTACTAATAATCTATGTATTTTGCTCCACTTTAAGTCTGTCCTGCATTTGAAGTTAAGTAATGTTACAACTGGTCTGTGACCTACAAGCAGTCAGTTGTTTCCTGGAGTGTTTGTAAATGTAACACATATCCAAGGGAGGCCAAATGAGGACTCCTGAAAAATTTGCAAGCTTATTATTACAACACCTGTACAAGTGATCACAAGTTGCACACTTCACCAATGCTGCCTCCGTCACCCTGTTTAAAATCCAAATATAATTCCCTCTTTAGGTCACAGAAGGATTTCCCAGTCTACAGTAGGCCAAGGCTGATGTCATACAGAACTGACAGTAATTTTTTCCCATTCTTGCTCTCCTAGATGCCAATCACAGCATGCAACTGCTGATTGCAGACACGAAACAATATTAACTCACATGATCAGGGCTTCCCATTCAAAGAAGTTCTCTTCATTCATGGGACCTATGAAAGAAAACAGAACAAGGCTCAGTGCTGTCTGAACACAAGGTCACAGCTCCAGAGAGCACAAACCCCACTGGGCTCCTCACCTGCCACGATCCCTTCTGGTGGGTTCAGGGTCAGCTCTGTGAAAACAGAAACAGAAGGAAGGTTAAGGTGACCTGCAAGCCTGAGCATTTCGGGTGGCATTTGGTTTGGCCACAGCTGAGCACAGACACCCTTGGAGAAGAATTAGTCTTAGAATCACAGAATTATTTAGGTTGGAAAAGACCTCTAGGACCACTGAGTTGCCATCTTCCCAGGAGCAACAGTTTAAAACTGAGAAGGAAGACAAAAACTCTTCCCACAAAGCCTGGGAAATACCCCCCTCTTGGATCTCTGTGGTATCTACAGGTACAAACTCAACAGCCTGAAAACAGGTTGTATTCCTCTGACCTCTCTGCACCCACTCAGGTTTGATGCACTTCAGTACAAAATCCAGAACAAGGCAAAAAAGGAGAAGCAGACACAGTCCTACAACAACCTTTGGCATCAGCCCCTCATTTCAAGACTGGTGAAGAAGCCCAGTAATGCTGTGTGCTGCTAAAATAGCAGTGAGGTTTTCTCCTGTCAGTGGAATGACCACCAGCTCCCTAATTCTGATGACCTGCAGGGTGGCAGCAGCAGGTGAGGCACAGCTCAGCTGCACACAGGCAACCAGTGGCCTGCAGCCCTGGGGGTTCAGTACCAGCCCCATGGTGCTGAGCAAGTTGTGGGGCAGCCAGTGGGACTGGCAGCACGAGGTGACACTGCCAGCTGTTTATCCAGCACAGTGTTCCCTAACCAGTGGCCTCTGGAACACCAGTACCCCCCATAACACACAGGACACAGACACAAGAACCACCATGAGCATTCCCACACAGGGAAACCAGCAGGAACATGGGCCCAGGCAACATGGGAAGTCACAAACCAATAAATGAGATGCTTGACCTAATTCCTGTTAGGCTGTAGGTGAAAACTGCTGCATGGAACACATGACTGCCTTAGAACAGCTCCTTCACTGTAGGATTCAAAGATGTGCCACAATGCAGGTGAGATCATGAAACTCTTCTGTTCTCTCAGGTTGCCTTTAACCTCTGAAGTTCCAAAGCCCACATGCCTCAGACTGAAACTCAATCTTACAGTTTCCCACAATGTCCTGACATTCAGGGACAGGCTTTTCCAGCTACACAGTGGGTCTCCAACAGCTCTTCCTGTTGATGTTTTTAGACAGAAGGAGGGAGATATCAAACCCAGGAGCTCCTGGAATCGTTTTGCTCCATCTTGTGGCTCTTGCTAAGAAAACCCCTCTGATATTTCTCCCACGATTTCCCTGGGAAAGGCAGCAGCAGCACCTGTGTATCCCCTGTGGTGGCAGTCAAGCTGAGGTGTATCATACAGCTCTGCATTCCAAGGAAAACTGGGGCAAAGGGAAGCAACAGCCAAAGCCCACAGAGCAAAGGGTCTTCATGAGAACAGAGGTTCAATTCTCTGCTTCCTGGCTCAGCTCTGCCCTTGGAGAAAGAGGTTTTCACTCTTAAGGATCAGGCAAAGCAGGAACTGGGCACAGGAGGTTTCATTTTGCGTGGCTGCTGCTACACCTGGTCATTGAGGAAAGAAAAACCTCTTTTCCACAGGTCACATCCTACCCTGTGATTTCTCTAGAGCTCTTCAAAGGGAAACTGCAAGCACAGTTTTTGGAGCTGCACAGCATGAACTGCTGGGATCTGACACAGCATCAGCTGCTTCAGGCTCACCAGAGCCTCCAAAAATGGAATGTCAGGGTGGAGTTTTTCCAATTATTTCTAAACTAGCAGCAAAAAGCAGTGAAAGGCTAAAACAAATGCTCTGACCAAATCAAATGCAGAACGACTTTGACAGACCAGCAAGGCCAAACAGTCTCTCTCAGTGAAGAAATATTCTCTCATTTCCAATCCAAACCTCCCCTGGTGCAAGTTCAGGCTGTTATTTGTAACCTGGGAGCAGAGCTGACCCCGACCTGGCTCCACCCTCATGTCAGGGAGTTGTAGAGAGTGAGAAAGTCGCCCCTGAGCCTCCTTTTCTGCAGGCTGAGCGTCCCGTGCTCCCTCAGCTCCTCCTCCTGAGAGTTGTGCTCCAGGCCCTGCCCCAGTTCCATTACCCTTCCTTGGACAGGAAGTTGCTGGGCCCTGTGCCCCTGCTGAGCATGGACAGCAGCCAACACAAGGCACTGACAGGGACAACACGGATCTTGAAGCTACACCTGCTATTGCAGAGAGGCAGCTTGCCCAAACTTCGTGCAGCAGCCTTTGGGGCAGACAAAGAGGAATTTGGGCTGGAAGGACCTTACACCTCATCAAGTTCCACCCCTGCATTAGGCAGGGATGCTGCACACCAGACTAAGCTGCTCACGGCCCCATCCAGCCTGGCCTTGAGCAATCAAAGCCTGGCCACCTATTTTTTTGCCATTTTACACCATGCTAACTGCCAGAGCTGCCAGCAGCAAGATTCATGGGATAAAGCAGCTTCCCAAAGTGCCCAGGGAACTCCCTCCCTCCCTCCAGGCAAGCCTTGGGTTCCTGTTGTAAATCACAGAGAAATGAGGGTCAGTGGAAGATCACGGAAGGACTGGTGAACATTGCGAGCTCTGTAACAAACCAAAGCAGCCCAACCTCGTCTATTCAGAAACATGTTGCCCAGCTCACAAAGGCAGGGTGAAAAACACCACCATGTGTGGAAGACCACCAGGGCTCCCTGAAGACCCCCAAGAAGGCACCAAGGCGACAACAATCCCATTTAGGGAAGATGCTGAACGTTCTGTAACCACCGATGTAACTTTTGTGGACACTTCTGGCTAACGAATCGTGGTACCACTAGATTGGTGTTACGGAGTGTTACTCCAGAATCTCGGCCTCCTACAGAGTACGCACATGAGCAGCAATGTCGTTCTGAGAGGTGGAAGGACGATGACTTAATCTGGCTTAAAGAATAAAACAGCAAGCCAAGAAAGGAATCAGCTTGGAAGGAGAGAAAGGGGAAAGCCAGGAAAGTGGTTACCTGTAAGCTTTAAACAGCTGAGCTACAGAACTGTGATGCTTCTGTTGGGAACTCGGGGCATAGTCAACGCTTGGTTTCACTGCTCTTTGTGGAGTCATTATGGGCCAATTACACCCTCTTTGTTAAAAGCTCTTAATAGAGCCCGATCACATCCTGATAGAGAAGTTCAGCCGTATGTTTTCTAAAAGCTGCACCCATTTAGTGTACCTCCAAGGGGATTAAAACCCACGGATTCAGGAAACATTAAGGGCATATGCTCAGTGCAGCATCTGAAAGCATCTGCACTGAGATGCTTGAAAATGGTCAGTTTTCCTCTGGCTCCACACAAATAAGGATGGGAAGTACTCACTGAAACACTGCCAGGTTCAGAACGTGTGTTATTTCTGTGAATTCTCAAATCTCACAACATAAATCTCCTATTTTTAACCCGACAGCACTCCCAAAGATACCTGTTGGCATTTCAATCTCCTGCTCTGTTGTCTGGTTGAACCAGGAAGGAAATACAGAGCACACAACCAGGCATTATAATTCTCAGGTCTCTACAGATCTGACATAATTCTTCCAAAGTAACCCATTTTAGATTTGAAATGTCAGCCAGTGTAAGACACCCTCAGCCAGGAAGCACTAAACTTCCCATCCCTTTAACCCTCACAAACACAAACTGAGAGACTGATGTCAGGCCTTAATACTAGTACACATCTAAAATTAACAACAGACTCTATAAAAATAACAGACAAAGCCCAATAGACTCTAATAAAAATTACTCCCTTTATTATATATCTGATTTTTGAAAGCTTTAGCCACGTTCATTCTGGCAGAGTAGATAATAGATACAAGACAGCAAAAAGCCCAACAAGCAAGCAAAGATCTAAATTAGGACCAAAAAAATCAATCCGTATCATCTGGCTGCCCACAGCCACTGCCCCTTTCTTTTTCAAAACAAAATAAAAACAGTGCAATTTCACAGCCTCTGCCAAAATGGAGGGGTTTAAGCCAGGCTTAATTCTGGGGTTTGTAGCAAGGTTTGAAATCCAGGCAGCCACAGACACCAGAACACCTGGCCAACTGCACTGCTGCAACTTGAGTTTCCAGAAGTCAAAGCATTGTGCAATTAGTCACATTAATTTTTTACAAGACTGTGTTTTATTGGAGGTGGGAAAGTGTTTCTCAAACCAGTTCACAGACCAAACACTATCTCAGTTCATGACTAGTGTTAATCTGGGAAACCAGGCAGAGAAGATTCACCTCATGTCTGCCCAAGGCATTAAGTCTCAAAGTCTTTCTGATGCCCTTTAATACAATTTTTTCCTAAAGATTTCATTCATACAAGACCTCCCTGTAAGATCTCTAAGCTTGTCAACAACAAAGGATCAAAAATGCATTTTGAGACTGAGGGGACTGAAGGCACAGCACAGACAGAAGCAGAGCCAAGGCTTTTTGTCGCTGTTTTTCAGGTGAGTGCCTCCGGATTACACCAGAAAATGCAGATTTCTAGGACACACACAGTCAGCACAGGCTTTGTGGGGCTTGCTCACTGCCTGAGCTCAGCAGCACAACCCAAGCAGGGGGGCCCAGCCCCCCAAACACCTGTGGGACAGCTCAGCTTAGAGCCCTGTGCTCTGCAGAGCAGCCTGGGAACAGGCACAGGGTTAGCAGCAAACGTGTGTCTGTAGTTACTCTGTTTTACACAGGCTGGAATATCCCACTAACATGGCAGAGACAGAAGCAACTCCCTCATCCCTGGACAACCTGGGGAGTGCAGTAAGTGACTGTCCCTGGAGCAGGAAAACAGTTCTTAAAGCTCAGTTCCCTCCGTCCTCACCAAACACCTCATTGCTCCATTCTATTTCCTTGCTGCCAATAAAAGGCAGAGCATCAGAGCCCAAAAGCAACCAGCTAAACAAATATTTCTTGCCAACAAAAGGCACCTTCATACAACCTCTCAAGTTCACCTTGGAGCAACGATCCATCCCAGGAGAGGTGGGATTGCCAGAGGGACCTGCTCCCTGTGGTGGAGCCGGTGAGGATCACTGCTTATCACAAGTCACATCTCACACCGACTTTTAAATAAACAAACCTGTGTCCTTGATCACTAAATTAGAGCTTAAATGCTCTTACTAACCACGCCACTTCTGTTAAGGACAAAATCCCAGAATGGTTTGGGTTGGAAGGAACCATGAAGATCATCTCGTTCCAAACCCCTGCCATGGGCAGGGACACCTCCCACCAGCCCAGGGTGATCCAAGCCCTGTCCAGCCTGGCCTTGGACACTTCCAGGGATGGGGCAGCCACAACTAGAAGGTGTCTCTCCTGACAAACACCTCTAATTACCTTTGAGATTACAAAGCTCTGCAACAGAGACTTCTCCACATCTGGAAAATTTCACAGGGAAAAACGTCAAAGGAACTGGCCACTTGCCCCGCGTTCCCAGCCCGGGCCATGACTAAGCTCCTGGAGCCGCCGAATCCCAGACGTGTCCCGGCTGCGTCCCACCTGCGCCGGGCACGACCCCCTCCCACAGCCGCTGCCCAAAGCCCGCGGTGCCCCTGCCCGGTGCGCATCCCCCTCCGCCCCGGGGACTCTGTGTGGCCGCGGAGGAGGGCCCTGCACCCGGCGGGGGTGGGGGGAACCGCGCGGAACGGCCAGGATGGCCCGCGGCTTGGCCTGGCCTGCCCCGCGGGCTCTCCCGGGCTTTGGGAACGCTCCCGATCACCGCGGGAGGGCCCAGGGAAAGCGACTCACGCTTGTACTCGGCCATGAGCCGCTTCAGCGCCGTCCCCGCCATGGCGCGGCCCCGCCGCCACTTCCGGGTGCGCGGCCAGAGCGGCCGGGCGGGGAGGGGCGTGGGAGGGGCGCTCTATCCCGCCAGCCGCGCCTCTATGGTAGCGCCCAGTCCTCCAGCCGGCGGGAGCGCACCCGTGGGGAAGGAATTCCCGTGGGGAGGGAATTCCAGTGGGGAGGAGCGAGGAAAACACGCAAAACGCTGCATTGTGCGGCAAAATCAGCGCATAGAGGGGAGGGCTGTGCAGCAGGTGCCCCCCGGTTTGCACCTGGAGCAGCTCTCGCACTGCCCTTCCCGCTGAAGGCAGAAGAAGGTCCAAAAGAGTTAAAGTGCCCAGTTCTGAGAGAAGAAAACTGGCTGAGTTACTCAAGGCATGTGCTGTCTGTCTTACCCAGGTAGTTCTGTGCTGCTCGCTGAACCAAAGTCCAACACAACAGGCTTCTAGGCCATAAATTAGTTAAACTCAGACTTTTTTTTATACTGTTCATGTGGTTATTTTGTTAACTATTGTTCTAAAGTTCAGTGACAAGTGAAAGTAGGGAAACCTTCTGCCATTGAAATGTGTTAGTAATTCCCCTGTTTTCACTCTGACCACGTATTTTAACATTCCTCCTTCCATTAATAATTGCACTTTTTTGGAATATCCTAACACGGTGTGACTCTTGGATATGGTCCTGTGCAGGGCTAAGGGTTGGACTTGATCCTTAATGAGTCCCTTCCATCTCACCACATTCTGTGATTCTGTTGAAAATAGGTAGGAAAGCCCAGAGCTGAGATTTTGTAGAGTTAAAGCCAAGATTTTACACGTTTTACAGGTCATATCATCGAACAAAGAAAAGGTGTAAGTCCAACAGTGATGAAGATGCTTCAAGAACACCAGAGGGATGAAGTCAGGAGACCACCACCCAAATTTCAAGCCAAAGGGAAAGCTCCACCCAAGATTCCACCCAGTCATTAATATGGAAATTAGAAGGTGTAACTATGAACCCAAAACTGTATAAATGGCTTATTTTACACAAACAGGCCAGGCAAGTTTTTGCCCAGTATGAACTGGCTTTGCCTTCAATGTTGTTAACAAATACCTTTGCTGGTAAAAGAATAAAAAAGTCTCATAGCAGTTCCTTTTATTCCGAGGTTTTTTGGCTTCCCCACCAGGACAGGCCAGGGAGAGCACAAGGCAGGAGCCCGAGTCCCACACTGGATTTTACAACAGCAAAGGGTGACACATCAGTGTACAAACCCAGGACTGCAGGACATCCCACCCCACCCCACCAACCAGAACAAGAAAAAGCAAACATGTCCTTCCAGCAAGATTCCTGCAAGCAGGAGCAGATCTAACACGGCCAAAGAGAACTGGCTGGTAAGGATGCCATGGAGCAGCAGGACAGTGATACAGGAACTCAAGAAAATGGATTTTATCCCTTCTCCATAAAATCATATGATCTTTACTAATTTTTAATCAGACCTCTACTAACTGTGGGGATGGAGACTGCAAGTGGTTTTGATCTGGACAAAATATGGTCTCCCTGAACAGCAAGAGATAATAAAGACTTTGAGAAAACTAGTGAAATAGGTGGAACAACATGAGATAAGAAGGAAGCTGAGAAAGGAGGGAGCTGTGAGAATGGAATGTGTGCTGACAATTTCTCACGAAACTAAATTTACATCTGGAGAGTGTGTAATATCCAACTAGAAGTTGTGGCAGAGTATATGGACACTGTCATAGAGTTCTGAAAAGTGACCATGGGAGGGATTTAGAATATATAGAGAGTAACTTGTAGATTGAAGTCATCTTCTTCTTCTCCCTTGAGTCTGTTACCTGTAGATTAGTAAAATTAGTTTTGTGTGAGACACCTGCAGCCCTGTGCCCTTTGTCTGCTACGATGACAACACTAACTTTGTACTTTATATTAATTTTTGATTTTTGCTTGTACCCAGGTTTGTCAGTTACCTTGACCATGCACAGCTTTAGACAAAGGAATTTAACCCTGTATCTGTAGGATGAACTTTAAGAAACAAACAAAAAACCCTGTTTAGATTAGAGGCTGAGCTGTAAGAAATAAATCAGAAAACCTGTCTGGATTAGAGGCCTGAAGTTGTAACAGTATTTAGTAAAAAGGAAATACAGAGCTGCAGAGGTAAGAGCAGCTCATTAGAGGCACCCAAAATATCCTGCTTAACTTTGGGGATGGGTTATCAGTTTTAACTTTAAAAGTCACCCAGAATATCCTGCTTAACTTTGGGGAGGGAATTTCAGCTGTAACTAAGTATGTAAACCTGGAAACACAAAAGTGTTGTTGAACATGCCTTTGCTGGGGTTACCCCCCCGTGTTCCCAGTGCTGAACAGAAGGAAGGATTTTGGTCTGTTGGATTTGATTGTTCCTTAATTCAACAGCCTGAGTTGAAATTGCCGTGGAACAGGCCCCAAGCAGCCCAAACCACCACACCAACCATTACACCTCAGCAAGGTTAGGGAGCCTGGATGATTATTTTTAAGACTCCTAAACCTCTCTCCTTGCTCACCAGCTCTTCTGCACCATTTGGTGACATTAAAAGGTGCTTTACTTCCCCCTCATTTATCCAGTTTATCTACCATAAACAAGTATTGAAAAGAAACCTGAGGCCACAGACTTCCAGTACCCACAGAGAATGAGAGTTGAAGGGCCCAGGAGAAAGGGATGGATGTTGCCTGGCACTCAGCAATCAGCTGGATACTCAGCAATGGGATTTTCATATGCCTGCACAACAAAAGGCATTGCTGCACTATCACAGCGTTAAGTTTTTGGACCAACTGCCCAGTTCTGCAATAAATCAGCACGACAAAAAAAATCTTATTTCTGCATTAAAAAAGTATATTTTGGACTTTATTATAATATAACAAAACACATGTAAACCTGTAGTATTTAAGGATTGTCTCGTGTTTCAGCCCCTTGCCGAGGGCACGACACTGCCCAAGTGTTTCCAACACGAGCTATAAAATTAAAACCAGCATCTCTGTTCCTTCTCTTGGTTGCACCCTAAAAGGAAGCTTTCATGCTCAAAACTAGCATGAAAATATGCTGATTTACATAATCTGACTTAAACAGAGGGGCAAGACACACCAGAGCTAGGAATGAACATTCCATGTCCCAACACATGGATGAATGTCTAGGCCACAGGGTTGAAGAAAAGAAAACCCAAAAGGTAACAACAGAGAGACAACACACATGACTAACTTAAATCAAACTGGCCCAATTCAAACACTGATCCATCCCTGCAGATACTGTTTTGACTTGCCCACGCAGAACATCAAAGACAACAAGGAACTTTGGTAAACGTCCTCTAAAGTTTCAAAGAGCCCCCTGTGATCAGACTGTTCATTTGGTCACTATTAAAATAGCAAATCCAAGGACAGAGGAGAGTGAGGTGTGATGAGGATCCTGAAACTCCTCCAGATGATGCCATGTCTCAGCACCCTCCACCTGTCTGCTGCTGGAACACATCAATCGTGTCTTCATCTTCCATCTCTAGCTGTGGGAGTAACACAGGAATTACTTTAACATTTTAAAAATATGGAAATTATAATACAGAAAACTTGAAAGACACATGGTGACAAAAGCATTTGGCTCTCTGTTCCTAACCAGCAACAGAGCACTTTCAGGAGCAACTTTAATTATTAATGCATGAAACACTTTCCCTCAGTCACCCTGAAGAAAATACTTGGAACATGCTGAACTCACAGCAACTATTTCTGGATCATTTTGATTCCAAGCCCCTTTGATCATCACAGACATCAGAATATCTGTGTTGCTAGCAATTTGCAGCAAGAGTGTTGTTCATACCTGTGCAGGTGTGTCTGTCTCCTTAATTGGTTGTCCATCAAACCGGAATCTAATGTGCCTCATTGACAAGCCCTGCGAATTCAAAGTAATTAACATGAGAAACCACGCTTGTGTTTCTGAACTCAAACTAACATGGATTTACTGTCAGAACAAATGTTAACAAAATTAAGACTCAAAAGACGAGGAGGAGTGGATTTAAACGGACACAGAGTAGATACAGGGAAGAAATCCCAGCAGGTGATGAGGCCCTGGCACAGGCTGGGCAGAGAAGCCGTGGCTGCCCCATCCCTGCAAGTGTCCAGTGGGGCATCTGGTAGATGGGGCTTTGAGCAACCTGGTCTAGTGGAAGGGGTTTGGAACAAGATGGGCCTTAAGGTCCCTTCTAACAAACCATCCTGTGATTCTATGATTAAGATTTAACCATCAGGACAAACACATGTGCATATCTGCCTCCTGGTCTACACTGAGAAAGGTTGAATGTCAGTAAGTTTATGTTGCCCTTAAAAACTGAGTTAATACACGACTGAATTCTGTTTTGACACTGCTTAATCACACGAGAAAGTCTTTATTCTTTGCCTCGTGGACTCAGGACTTTGCTCTGCCCCCTCAAATCCTTGGAAATCCCTGCGTGATTCACACTTCTGTCACAGACAGAGACAAAGGAACACTAAAACTCCTCACACCTCTCCAAAAACCCAAGTATTCACCTCTCCTTCCCAAACAGGGAGGTGTCAGGACGCAGCAGGCAGAGAACAGGACAGAATGCAAAGGCTGAGTAAGTGCTAACATCCTGCTGTTAACAGATGAAGGGGAACAGCGGCAAACTCCGCTTCCAAAGCCATTTGCATCCCCACCCTCTGCTTTGTGTAAAGCATAGAGGGGGCTCCAGGTTCAGGAACTGGGCTGTGGGAATACATCCCTCTCCAGCACCGAGGAACAGCCAACAAACACTTGCGCCCACAGCAGTCCCAAATGCAGTGGGAGAGGCGTGGGAAGGCAGGAGGAAGAAGCCCACGAGGAAGCTGTGGGGGATAGAAGACTTTGTTCTGTGCCATTTTCCAAATAGACAATGCACTCGAAGCTGATGAAGTTTTCTGAGATGACAGGACTGAGGATTAGTGAATTGCCTCAGAGCCAGGATCAGAACCGGAGGAATTTTGGTAACGCTGCCACAGGACACTGGGGAGCACCTGAGGAGCTGGAGGCAACTTCCACTCACCAAGCAGACCCCCACACTGAAGCTGAAAAAGCCTCGAAATACATAACTGCTAAGAGATTTTTTTATTCTTTTAGCAGCTTTAACTCTACAAAATCTTAGCTCTAGGCTCTCATACCTATTTCAAATGTTTGAGTGTACTTAATTTACGGCCTAGGAGTCTGTTGTGTTAGACTTTGACTCAGGGGGTCGCACAGAACTACCTGGGTAAAGAGGACAAAACATACCTTGAGTAATTAAGGCAATTTCCTTCTCTCAGCAGAACTAGGCAGTTTAACTCTTTTAGGCCTTGTTCTACCTTCAGCACGGAGGAGCTGCCAGCATCCCAACTCCTCCCTCTCCCAGGGGCCTGGATGCGCTCACCGCTGCCCCGGCACGGGCAGGGCAGCATCGGGGGTCCCGCCAGCACGGGCCCTGTGCCCACCCGGGGCGGGGGGACCCCCCGGTGCCGCGGGAGGCCGGGCCGTGCCCGCGGCCTACCTGCCGCTCGCAGTACGCCTTCATCAGCTTGCTCAGCGGGGTGTGCCGCTTGATTTTGAACTGCACCACGGAGCCATCCTGCCCCGCCACTTTCAGGTTGACGTGCTCATTCTCCGTTTTCACGCCTTCCTGCATGGAAAACCGGAGGGCGCGGCGGGTTCAGAGCCCGGCCGAGTGAGCGCCGGGGTTCCCTGCTGCGGAGCCTCGGCCGGACCCCGCTCCGCATCCCAGCGGCCCGCCACGCCATCGCCGCCCCGCAGCTCGGCGGGACGGAGGGCCCGCAGCGCAGCCGTGGCCCAGAATGCGGCGGACCGGCCGCTCCTCCCGCCCCGGCCTGGCCTGGCCCGGCCCTCACCTTGGGCTTCTCCTCCGACATGGCGGCGGGAGGTGGGGGGGCGGGCCAGCAACTTCCCGCGCTCCGGGAGGGCGTGTCTCGGCCCCGCCCCTGGGCCCGCCCCGCCAGCCCATTGGCCACCGCCCCGGAGGCCCCGCCCCAAGTGTGTTTTGGGGCGGGGTCAGACGGGGCGGGGCCAGGGGCGGGGCCGAGGCGAGCGCGGGCACTTCCCTGCTCAGCCACAAGGGGGCGCTGTGCGGGACAGGCACGGGGACACCCCCGGGATGGGGCCGGGATGGTACCGGGAGACCGCCGGGATAGTACCGGGACACCCCCGGGATGGCGCCGGGATGGTACCGGGAGACCGCCGGGATAGTACCGGGACACCCCCGGGATGGCGCCGGGATAGCGCCGGGAGACCGCCGGGATAGTACCGGGACACCCCCGGGATAGCGCCAGGAGACCCCCGGAGCAGCGCCGGGATAGCGCCGGGAGACCCCCGGAGCAGCGCCGGGATAGCGCCCGGACACCCCCGGAACACCCCCGGGATAGCGCCGGGATAGTGCCGGGAGACCCCCGGGATAGCGCCGAGATAGGGCCGGGAGACCTCCGGAGCAGCGCCGGGATACCCTCGAGAGATCGCCGAGATAGCGCCGGGACACCTCGGGAACACCCCCGGGGAAGCGTCGGGATACCCCTGGGATAGCGCCGGGATACCCCCGGGATAGCGCCGAGATAGCGCCGGGTGACCCCCGGGATACCTCCGGGGAAGCGCCGGGATAGCGCCGGGAAACTCTCGGGGCAGCACCGGAATACCCCCGGAATAGCGCCGGAGACCCCTGGGACCGGGGAAGCGCCGGGATACCCCCGGGATAGCGCTGGGATGCCCCCAGGGCGGGGCCGGGAGACCTGCGGGATAGTGCCGGGATGCCCCCGGGACACCCCCAGCACAGCGCCTGGATAGCTCCGGGATGCCCCCGGGACCGCCGCTTCCCGGCCGCACGGGACCGCCCGGGAGTGGGGCAGACGGGAGGAGAAGCCTTCCAGCCGCACAGCACAGCCCGGCCGGGGCTCCAAACCGGCCCAGCCCGAGCGGGACGGCAGCGCTGCTCGGGGAGGGACCGCCAGAGCTCCGGCTGCTGCAGAGGAGACCCCTCGACACGAGCTCCTCCCGCGGGCAGCGCAGGCAGTGCCCCCCGGCCGCGGCTGTGCCAGCGCTGCCTCCCGCAGCCTCCCCCGGCATCGCAGCCCTCCACAGCACGGGGTGTGCGGGGCAGGAGAGGAGAGGAGAGGAGGGGCTGCCCCAGCCTCCATCATGGCCTCTTTCCTCGCCCTAGCCCTCACAAGAGTAGACACTGGCCCTCTGGGATCTGCTCTAAGAGTCTCAGGGGACTTCCCTTTTTCCCTTTCCATTTCCATTTTGTCTTCCCTTCTGGGCTGCATCCTCATAGGGATTGAGCAAAGAAACCAGCACAGAAGCAACCAGGAATGGCTTCTCTGCTCCAGTTCAAACATCTACATTGCTCCCTCTCTACTGCTTCTTGAACCCTCTCCCACAGTTCCCATAGCCCTGTCCTTTCCTCTCTCAGAACTGCTGCTCCCCCAGTCCTGCAGCAATGAGCAAATGAACACAAGAAACCAGGCAAAGCTCCAGTAAAAAACAAGTTTTTATTTCAGGGGGACCATGGAGGGTCCTCTTCAAATACATCCAAGGGGACGCGGTGCACGTGGTCCCCTGAGCCCTGATCTTCCTGCCGCGCCTGATGTGACCACAATGCCCTTTCCTGCCAGGGCCCAGGCCAGAACCACTCTTCCATCACTGTCTGATCACGACGGATGGGCACGGGTGGTGGGCTCTGCTCCCTGTCTCCGTCGGAGAAACTCCGGCGACGGCGATCTCTAGGACCTGGACGCTGCTGGTGCTGGTGCTGGTGCTGCCGCCGTCGCCACCGCTGTCGCCGTCGCTGTTGGCGTTGCTGCCACACCATAAAGGGATGGAGGTGGCCGTGGCCGCGATGTGGGGCCACCCCAGCACGGTTGTCCTGCCCCTGCAGCGGGTGGGTGGCCCAGATGGGGTCCCGGCAGAGCGGGCAGGTGGCACCGGCGGCGGTGGCAGCCTGGCGCTGGATGCAGCCCTGGCAGAACACATGCCCGCAGGGCTCCACAGCCATGGGGCTTTCCAGGGGACCCAGGCAGATGAAGCAGTTCCTGTTGGCTCCTGGCACTGCTGGCTCATACCTGGCCTCCTCCATTGGTGCTCCCAGCCTTGAGTCTTCTCCGCTGCTCATGGGACTCGGTGGGTGCTGCTGGCAGGACTTGAAGGCTTGGCTTCCGCTGGTGGCACTCGGAGGCTCCTCGTCCGCTGCAGGACTCGGAGGCTCCTCGGCCTCTGGCGGTTCTTGGAGGCTCCTCAGTCGCTGTCAGGATTTGGAGGCTCCTCAGTAGACTCTTGGTGGCTCCTTGGCCACTGGTGGCTCACAGTCTGGTGTGCTGTGGCAGCACTCGACGACTCGGGTGGTGCCCACAGACCTGGTCTCTGTGCTACTCACAGTGCCCAGCACTGGCTTCTACAGTTACCCAGTGCAGGTGATGTCATAGGGTGACTGTGACTGGTGACATCACAGGGCTCCGAGGGGCACACTCAGAGGTGCATCCAGGAGCTCCCCTGTCCAGAGACAGACCCTGTGACACAAAGCCCACCTGGCACTGGGCTGCACACCTCGGCATTTGCCCAGCTCCCTTCCAGGCGGTCCCTGCTGGTGATGGGAGTTGTGCCAGTGTTGCACTCCTCAGGCCCCTCTGCAGAGCTGCTTTCCATGGCATGTCCTGCTGCCAGGGGCTGTTGCTCCCCAGGGCCAGGACTCTGCACATCCATCCATTGAACTTTGGGAGGCTCTGTCAGCACATTTCTCCTGCCTGTCAAGGTCCCTGTGGGTACAGTGTCATTCTCTGATGTCTCAACAGCTCCTCCCCATGTGGGATCCTCTGCCAGCTTGCTGAGGGTGCCCTGGGCCCCATCATTGAGGCCACTATTGAGAAGGAACAGGAGCAGGCCCAGTACTTGGAACAGCAACCTTCCCAGGAGGAATCAGGAACATCAGGAG
>JAWWEV010000011.1:21402550-21419384 GCA_035583235.1 Hafferia zeledoni
ACACAGGGCTCTGGGAGCTGCGTGGCCACCTCTGGTCAGGTGCGGGACAACATGGGAGCAGTCACAGCTCCCATCCTTCTTCCACACCCGAGTTCAGCCTGTGCCCGTGGCTGCCAGGAACCCCCAGGTCACCCCACCTAGCCAAGGGCTCTCTCCCAGGGGTGCAGGGGACACAGGTCATGCTTTTACTGGAAGACTCAGCTCCTCCTTTACAAAGCAGCGCTATCCCCATCTCAAACTTTTCCTGACACTTGAACTTCTCTGTGACCAGACTCTTTTCTTCAAGCCCAGCAAGAGCCCAAGGCAACTTTGCTTCTGCCTCCCTCAGCTACCCTGATGAGTCAGAGCCATGGAACAGTGATGATGACCCCATCAGTGATCACTGCCAACCTGTGCCTGCTGTGGAAGCAGAATTAAACTCTTTCAGACCAGGATAGTAATTGAATCAGTTTAATGGAGAGTCAACATATTGTAAATGCATCTGAAACCTACGGTATTGCTAAGAGCCATGGCCATCAAGTCCAAGACCACCCTTCCTAGAAAGGTGCAGAGAGGTAGGAGAGTGGGGGCATTTCCCCAGATTAGTTACAAGTGAGAAGGTGCACGTCGGACCTTCCTCCTGGAAGTCCCAGATTACCAAACTTGTACTCTTTGAGAGGAATGCTAATGTGCTGGGATAAATGCAGGCACCTGGAATGAAAGCCAAGGCCTCCTGCTGACCCATAAGTCAGGAAAGTCTTGCTAGTTTTTGCATATACTAAAAAGAAAAAAAAAATAAAGGAATACAGAAGAGTATGTGAAGTGTATTTGGTGAGGCAGGAACAAGGGAGATATGTGAGGTGTTTTTAGCCCTTGGCCAGGTACAAGGACTGTTACTTGCATTGCTTTGGACCCCGCAACCACCCCAATGGTGAGTGAGAAGAAATGCTCCATCCTTTGGTATTGACACCATTTTTTCTTGCACCAGCAGGGCAAGATCAAAGCTCTGGGCAAACCAAGCATTTGTTGGAGTGGGGACAATGGTGCTACCAAGCATTTGGCTCATCCTCTGTGGCAGCTGAGTCTCCTTGTGGTGGGGGAAACCTGGAGATTTTTGGCTCTGCAGAAGGCACTGTTCATCAGGGTCAGTGGGTCTGGAGATGCTAATTCTCAAATTTTGCATAAGGGTTCTCTTCCTTGAACAGGCCTAGAGGGGAGGAGAGATTCATTTAGGCAACAGCTAATCATGGCCAGTGAGAAACCCAGTTCTTGGTAACAACTCTGTCATTCATGCACCATCCAGCAGTCCTCCCCAAACACCTGCTCTTACTTGAGCTGTGCACACAGCACTATTTCACTCTCCTCTTCTGTAAAAGAAGAGACATCCATTAAGAAGCTTGACCTGGTGGCAAACTCCTCTTCTACACAGTCCAGGTAAAGCAACACGACAAAGCTTTCAGAGCACTCCCTCTGCACAGCCCTTCTGTCAGACAAGCAGAGAGCCCAGACTCAAATTAAAATAAAACTCTTCTTGCTCCACTGGCTCTGACATCCAGACTGGGAGACAGCAGGGCAGGGTACCAAGCTGACTTCATGAGCCCCTGTACTACTCTGTTGGCCTTTCCCAAGTCCAACACTTTTGAAGAAGAACAGCCAGAAAGGATAAGATTGCAAACTCGGGGGTCAGGCTGCAGCAAGACAGAGCCCTGACACAGCCAGACAGTCCCAGTGCAGAGCTCTTCCACAGGCAGGTGCTTCCCCCACCCAGAACTCTTCAAGGCACAGCTCGGCCTGCTCTTCCTTCCCCAGAGAAGCCACCCAGAGGCCTCTGGATCTCCTGCCCAACCTGGACCCGCAGCAGCTGCAGGCAAGAGGAAGGGTCTCCAGCTTCCCCTACAGCCCCCCTAAAGCCAGAGACACCATGTGCAGCATGCATGAGCCCAACTGCTCCCTGCTCCACGACTAGACCCTGGCAGAACCCCCAGAACCTCAAATGGCAGGCTGCAGGGATCCCTCCACTGCCTCTGAGAAACTGGCTGCTCCCTGCTTTCTTCCAAGACCTCTGGCAGGGTCCACACCTGGCCCAAGCCCATGGGACTCACCTGAAGGACAGTTCAGCCCCAGGAGGGAGGCTATGCACTCACATCCCCAGGGCACTGTGCCACCTCCTGCCAGCACAGAAGACCAGCTCTGTGGTGGGACTGGTGCAGGCTCTGTGGTCTTGAGTGTGGACACTGATTCCTAGCTGACCCCCCACCCCACACTGCTGGCTCCCCAGCCACTCACTGGCCACAGGGCTACTGTGCCTGAAGGGTAACAGCATTACAATCATGCTGTGTCTCCCAGCTTTTGCTTCTCTCCTCCAGTCAAATCCCATCAACTTCTCCCATGGGGCAAGCTCAGAGGACA
The DNA here is from genome assembly GCA_035583235.1 of Hafferia zeledoni. Taxonomy (NCBI): domain Eukaryota; kingdom Metazoa; phylum Chordata; class Aves; order Passeriformes; family Thamnophilidae; genus Hafferia; species Hafferia zeledoni. The sequence goes on from JAWWEV010000011.1 coordinate 21,404,939, forward strand.
CAAGTTCTGGTGAGCATTAAACACTCCCTCTTTCTCTGTCCAGGAGGAGCAGTCCTTGTGTGGGCTCACACATCATGACCCCAGCATCCCTACACTTGCTCCCAGAAAGCAATTCACTGAGACAAGGGAAGCAAGGACTGTGTTTTCCCTGCTGGCCAGGTGTCATCCACAGCTGTAACCATGGCACGGAACACAGTTACTGAGGCTGCTCCATCTAAAGCTCAGTTTGAATCACTCATGTCAGCACTGTACCGTATTTTCTTCGGATTTCATCATGCCGCGATTTCATCTCTGCTCTCCTGCAAGAAGCAAACAGAAAAGCCAGGTCAGTGACTGGTGATACAAAACCAAAGAAGAGCCACGTCTCCTTGCTTATGCCCAACCAAGGGAGCTCCAGGGTGCCAGGTTTGCCCAGTTCCCCCACATCCTGGAGGCACGGGGGACAACCAGAGCCCACACATATCAGCAGTGCTCGGGGAGCTGCATCCACAACGCTTGTGATGCTGCATCCACGAGTCACCCCACAACAACATTGCTCATGAGGTTTGTGTTTGAGCTAGGGCTGAAGCAGCACTGACTGCATGTGTCAAGCCCCATGTGCCTCCTGGCATCACATTTGATGGCACAGACAGGAGCCAAATCATTCTGGAGCCTCTCTGAGGGACTGTGGTACAAACCTACCTCTCCTCCTGCCGTACACGCCTCCTCTCCCGCTCCCTGGCTGCTCTCTCATCATCCTTGTCTGGCCTGAAAGACCAAAGAGCCCATTAGCAGTGCTCAGCACTCAGTTCTGTAACAGCACGTGGCTGCATCTGAGCTGCTTTGAGCAAACAGGAGACACCCTAATACTTGCTTTTTGCTCTTCTTCTTACAACAGCAGCAGCAGCAGCAGACCCCCAGCATGATGAGGAATGTTCCTCCCACCACGGACATCGCAATGATCAGGGCTTCAAAGTTCACTAAAGGATTTGACAAAACATGTTCAGCACACAGACACAGCTGACTGGAGTTACAATACAGAATCACAGGATCACTGAATCATTAAGGTTGGAAAAGCATTCTAAGATCATCAAGTCCAACTGTTCCCCCAGCAATCATGTCCCCAAGTGCCACAGCCACACATTTTCTGAACACTTCCAGGGACGGTGACTCCACCACTGCCCTGGGCAGCCTGTTCCCATGCCTGACCACCCTCTCCCTGAAGGATTTTTTTCCTAATATCCAATCTAAACCTCCCCTGGTGCAACTTGAGATCATTTACTCTTGTCTTATTTATGAACATTACAGCTACTGTCACCAGTAGCTTCAGTCATTGGGCTGGGGATGTGTGTAACCATCTGGGAAAGCAAATGGACATTGTTAGCTGTAGATATACCAAGTGTTGGCACCCACACACACCAGTGAGTACATGTAGCTGTTAACAGTAGAGCTCAGTTACTGGCTATGTGAAGAAAGGCAAGAACAAATGCACTCAGGTCAAACTCCTCCAGCAGAAGCAAATCTGTCTTAATCACTAATCCAGGTGAACAGTAACCCTTCAAGGGAAAAAAATACCCAAACAACAACTGGAGACTTCAGGGCTGAGCAACCTGTGATAGAGAGGAGTTACTGCCCACAGGAACCAGCCCCAGAAGTCATCTATGATGAAATGAGCACTTAGAGGTGTCTGAAGTCCTTGGGTGAGAGACAAACTGAAACAAGATCTGCTGGGATCTATTGGCTTGGGGTCAGCAATGCTGCTGAAGCAGCTGAAGGTTGAGGGCTGTCCCCTGACCCTGCTGCCATGTCTCCCCAGAGCTGGGGGGATCTGCTCACCCACACAGAGCACAAAACCTGCTGGAACATGGTAGTGAAGCAGCAGCCTGAGCCTGAGCCCCTGCAGTGATGGCAGCAGAGACACCAGCCAAAACAGACACATCTCCATGCCAAGGACTTCAGGTGACAACAAAGAGGAGTTTCTTCCAAGAATGATTCAGGCTGTTAAGAGACTTGAGGCTGTGGAAATATTGCCACACAACAGCCAGGTTACAGAAATCTCAGTGCACCTAAACCTGCTCAGAGCACTTCTGATCCCTCCTTCTCTGTGCAGTTCTGCCATGAGCCAAGTGGAAGCCTAAAGCACAGCATGTGAGGCGTTACAGGGCATTTCATGTCCCCTCACTGCCAGGACCCTGCAGTTCTAGGCTTATTGGGGTGATTCAGAATAGTCTGGGTTGGAAGGGACCTTTAAAGGCCACCTAGTCCAACCACCTGCCATAGGCAGCGACATCTTCCAACAGACCAGGTTGCTCAGAGTCCCAACCAACCAGATCTCGAATGTTTCCAGGGATGGGGCATTCACAACCTCTCTGGGCAACCTGTGCCAGTGCCTCACCTCCCTCATTGTAAAAAACCTTCCTTGTATCTATTCTCAATAGATCCATTTTTAAGATGTTCCAGGCTGAGCTGACTCTACCCTTTAACTTGCTTTCAAAGCCTCCAGCAGCCTCAGTGCTTCTGAAACGTTGGCTTTCAGGGCAAGTCTGGGGCTCAGATCCCTGCTTCCCACAAGGAGCACCAGGCACTCCTCCAGCTGATGATAAAGGCTAAGTCACACACACCAAAAATGCAGACTCATGTGAGAGCTAATCTCCTCTAAAGCTAGTTTTTCAAGTTAAGGAATGTGTTCTTCTATAATGAAACCTTTTGTGAAGCTACTCACACCAAAACTAGTATTTCAAGGTCTTACAGAAGTTTCAGAAAATCTTCTGAGCAGGGCTCACAAAGAGGAGATTCTTCCTCCACACAGGCATGGGAGTGGTTTGAACTCTTGTGGGCAGAGAGGAGAGCCCAACTTCAAGCACAGCAGATGACAGGCGACCACAGTTCAGCTCCAAGCTCCTCATCAAGGGAAGGGTGAGAGCAACCAAGCCCCAGCTTGCTTCCTTCCTGCCCCAGCCCCCAAAAGCTGGGTCCTGTCTGAGCATAAGCACACACCAAGTTTGGACTAAACAAGACCCCAATTTCTCCAGAAATCCTCCAGGAAACAGAGCACCAGGGAGGAGAGGCAGCCAACACCAGAGTCAGCTGTGTACCAGGAAAAGCTCCTGGAGGGAATCTGCACATTGAATTTGGAAAAGGGTGCTTTCTCAGGTGGGTAAGAGCTCAACAGGACCACAGCACACTCAGCACTAGAAACACACACAGGCCTCCAGAGAAGTCACACCTCTGGTTCCAGCAGCCCCCTTGGGACAGCAGCCAGAGGCCTAAAGAGCCAGGAACAGCACAGAGAGTGATGTGCTGGATATGGAGGAGAGAGACCTCCTGGGATCCAGACACCAGGAAGGGCTGCACAGGCACCTGCCCACAGAGCACCTTCCACTCGTGTTCCCAGGCGCCAGCCACGTCTAGAGCCTCATCACACCAAAGCATAAGGGGTGTGTTTGGAGTAGCTCAATCCCCACAGGTCCTACTCACCAGAAGGCAGGGAACTGCTCATACTCTGCCTCCCCGCCCACACTTCAGGAAGATCGCAGAACCTTGAGTGACTTTAGCCTGTCACTGCAGCAAGAGGGGGAGGCAGGGGAACCTCCCACTAGCAGGAAGCACTCGCACAGCCATCGCCCAGTGCCAGGTACTTACCCCAGCAGACTCCCCAGCGTGCAGAGCGGAGCTCACACAGGTCGGCCGGGGGAAGGATTCTTCGGACAGGGTACTCCATGCATCTCCCACTGCTGGCACACCACAGGCACTGGGACACAGGAACCAGGCAGCACAGCATTACTGGTGTGTGGCTGTGCTGCCAGGTAGCCACATGCTGTTTTGGGAGTTGGGGCCACTGCTGCCAGCTCCCAAGAGCCATGTACCACCCTGCAGCAGCAGGATGCTCAGGGGTAAGAGCTGTGAGAGCAGAGGTCACACCAGGAGAGGCAGGGGAGGGGAATGCCGAGTTTCAGAGTAAGTAAAGATGCTGAGAATCCTTCTCATGTCTTGGAATCAAACTATCCCGAGCTGAAAGGGGTCCATGAGGATCATTAAGTCAGCTACTTGCCATGCACAGGACAGCCTCAGGAATCCCACCATGGCTTGCTCATTTGGTATTAATAACCAAATCCTTCGTGTTTATTTTTGGGACAAGAAGAAAGCCTTTGAGACAAGGCAGTCCCTGCAGAGCTGGTGAGCAGGAGAGGAATGTGTGTGCCCAGCCAGACTACCTGCAGGGCTTTGCATCCGTCCTCTCCCAGTGGCTTCAACCCACACCCCCAGCATTCAGTTGGGTTTGGTCAAACTGGCTACATCAGCTGCAAGATCTGACTCAAGTTCAAGTTTGCTGATACCAGAGATAAGGCAGCAGAGACTGGCAGGACACTAGTACACATCCTGCATCCACCCAGTGCCACAGCACCCACAGACTGGTGGAGGGGCAGCTTGGCCAGCCAGTCCACTCATCCTCTTCTCCGTGTGTGTCCCCCATCCATGAGGAGCAGCTCAGCAATTCCATTATTCTACTACAAAACCATACAACAAAACCCAAGCAGTTTCTAGCAACCTCCTCCCAGAGCACCAGGAGGTGCTCTCATCATTATGGGTCAGTGGAATTTGCAGTGTGCAGGGATAAGGGCAGAGGACAGGCCCCCTCCAGAAAGGAAACTGCTCTGTAACAGCCCCACAAAGCCCACAGTACATTTTCAGGCATTGCAAAAGGTTGGGAGTTTTACTGCTGCTACTCACAGTGACATTTTTCAGGCACTCCTCACAGCTCCTGTTTGTGTACTGGCGACAATCTACAGGAAGGAAAAAAAGACATCTCAGGATTTTGAAGAGCTTTGGTGTTTTAAAACTCTGGGCTCCTGTGAGTCTGCTCCTGCCCACTGTTTTGCCCACCACTCGACCAGCAGCCACCTTCAGCATATGGTGAGGGTTACAGCGGGAGGCCCAAATGCTAATGGAAGTTCATCTGCCTCACCCTGCTGACTCAAAGCCCAGAGCTGTAAGTTCCCCTTCTGGGCTTTATTTCTTTAAAGCCTGAGCAGCTGCTGTGGCAACAGGGCAGTGAGGGGACACAGCTGGGGTCAGTTTGGAGGGACCCTGTGAGGATGAGGGTGAGTACTGGGCAGATGGTGCAGTCCTGTAGCACCAGATGATGGAGCAGCTCAAGCAAACAAGCCCCAGACAGAAGTTACTACCAGGAGAAGCAGAGGAGCACAAAGGGGGACACAGAGCTACAGTCCCTGCAGGAGCTTTCCTGCTGCACATGGGGGTCATACCCTGCCATAGCAAATTCATCCAAATCTTCCTTCAGTAGGACACAGTCCAGGTGATGGGAGCAGCACTGCAGCCCAAATCTGTGCCCATTTAGAACCTGTTTCCACACCCATTTGGCAGAGGAAGACCCCAGCTCTGTATACACTGCTGGCTCCCAGGACTAGTGGCAGCATGAATGATGGCACTGCCCAGGGAACACAGGACTGAACACAGGAGAAGCTGGTGCAGTCCAGCCACTCTCCTGGGCTTGCCTGCAGCTCCCACACGTGCTAGCTCTTGGCAAAAGTCTTCTTACAGCACTTGCACCTGCAACTCTCTGATGTGTTCCCCCAGATCCTCAGGAAGGGTGGTTTGCCAGCCCTTGAGAATCAGCTATTTAAAACTCACCCATGCTCAAGAGTCTGAGCCTGTTTGACAGAGGTCTAAAAACACAAGCAAAACTCAAACCCATTAGCCTGACTACTCACTTACTGATGGATGAAGAATCACTGCTTCACAGCACCTTAATCAGGAAGAAATCAGTCCCAGAGGTGCTTGTTTTCCACCCTCACAAGCAGCAAAGCTGCATTTTCTCCCTCCAGCTGGCAGGAACCCTCATCTGTGACCCACTGTCAGCAGTCACATGCTCCAGCAGCCCTCCAAACAACTGGGCAATTGATTAACATAGCTCAGATAAGGGTGTTTACACGCCCGGAGAGGCAGAGATTGCAGATTTTAAACACTCTGAGAAGCTGTTCTCCGTTTCTTCAACTGAGGCTTGAAAAGCATCACGGTGCCTGTGCTGCCCTGAGACTGTTTTCTTACCAGGAGTCACAAAACACTCTCCCACACCACAGGAGGCCAGCGATGGGCAGAGGAAGAGCCTGCGGTTTTAACTGGGCTCTGCTTTCCTTCAGGGCAGCCCCAGCTGGGGATCATTCTCCAAGTTGTTAAGCCAGAGCCCTCCCCTTACAGCTGTTTGGGAATGGGCTGCTTCCAGGACTGAGGTTTTTCCAAACATCCCATCTCAGGCGACCAGCCAGCTCACACAGGATGGCACGGGAAGCACTGCAGTCCTCGGACAGAGATGGGACAGCAACTCTTGCTGTTCTAGAAGAAGCCTCCTGGATAGTGCTTTTGGCACTTTACAGGCTATTCATTGCTCTGCCTCTAAGAAAGGGGCTCCTCACTTCTGTGAATCACAGACTACTCTGAGTTGGAAGGGACCCACAAGAATCATCGAGTCCAACTCTTAAGTCAATGGCCCACATAGGGGATTGAACCCATGACCTTGGCATTATTACAACTAAGTTTTAATCAACCGAGCTAATCTCAGGGTCTTTTCTACAAGAGGAACAAAGCAAATGGCTTGGAGAGGAAGGAAGACAGCAAAACATATGCTGGTCCTCTCTCCTCCCTGAGGAGCTACCACGTAGGCATCATCACATGGAGAACAGTTAGTGGCTCACAAGAGTGGGCAGAGTTCTTGGGACACCCTGAAGGCAGCCATCGCCACCCTTTGCTACAGCTTATCCTCCACTTGGCACAGCACCCACGGGGCTATGCCCCATCCTCCACCCACCAGGGAGGAGCAGCTGGACATCCACTGTTCCCCACCCAGATCTGACAACACCCATCTTCTTCCTGCTCTGAGGCTGCCCCAGCCAATCTGCCCTGTGCTGAAGGAGAATCTCCTCCAAAACACCATCAGTGGGGGCCTGGCTGCCCAGGGAGTTCCTCCTGGCCAGGACAGGTACCCTGCTCTCACATGAGCCCTTATCCTAAATTAAGAGAACCACAGACTGGCTTGGGTGGGAAGGGCTTCAAGCCCACCCAGTTCCACCTCCCTGCCATGGGTAGGGGCACCTTCCCCTAGACCAGGTTACTCCAAGCCCCTTCCAACCCGGCCTTGAGCAGTTCCAGGGATGAGGCAGCCACAGCCTCTCTGGGCACTCGGAGTTCCGAAGCAGCGGAAACTGGGAAAGCGGCGAGCAAAGCTCCCCTTCCACCACTCAACCTCCCAGAATTCCGAGGCATCCACGCCGCACCAGATCCCACCCTACGGAGCTCCCAGCCAGGGAAGGAGCTCCCCTCTCATCTCCCGTTCCGAGTGGGCACCGTGCCCTGCCCCGTGGCCGCCCGCACCCAGCCCATGCGGTGCCCGCCTACTCCCCGCACATCCCACAAAAGCGACGTCCAAAGAAACTGCCCAGCCGTGATTTCGGGAAGCTGCGCGAGGAGCGCCGACTGCTCGGACCTCGCATCCCGGGGCCGCGGCCCCCCCTTACCTCCCGCCACGTCCTGTGCGGCGGCAGCAGTGGCAGTGACCAGCAGGACCAGGGCCCAGATCGGCAGCGCCGGGGCCATGACGGAGCGGGCCGGACGGGGCGGGAGCCGCCGCTTTGTAGGGCCGGACGGGGGCGGGCCGGGGGTGGCCCTTCCGAGCGGCCGCGGGGCGCCGGTAGTGGCCGGCGAAGGGAGGGAGGGCTGGGGGGGGCAATGGAGGGAGGAGTTACCCCGGGAGGAGGGACCCGTCCGGGGCCGCTGGACTCCCCCGGGAGGAGGAGGGACCCATCCGGAGCTGTTGGACACCTTCGGGAGGAGGGGGGACCCGTCCGGGAGCGCCGGACCCCTCCGGGAGGAGGAGGGACCCGTCCGGGGCCGCTGGACCCCTCCGGGAGGAGGGACCCCTACGGGGCTGCCGGACCCCACCGGGGCCGCTGGACCCCTCCAGAAGAGGAGACCCGTCCGGGGCTGTTGGACCCTCCGGGAGCGCCGGCCCTCGCCGGGAGGAGGAAGGACACTTACGGGGCTGCCGGACCCCGCTGGGACGAGGGGGGAGCCGTCCGGAGCCGCCGGACCCCACCGGGAGGAGGGACCCCCACGCAGACCCGCGCCCGGCCGCAGGAGGGGGCCAGACCCCCGCGGGAGGAGGAGAAAGAGGTGTTGGCCCTCCCGCATCCCCTCCGAGTTAGTCGGATTCCCCCCGCCCCTGCGCAAACCCACCCCAAAGGGTCCCGCATCCTCTCACGAACCGGTTCATCGCTCTTTATAGAAGCACGTTAATGTTAAAATACATATTAGTTGTCGTGACACACCGCGAAGTGATGCGGTAGTGGAGTTTTATTGCAAGGTTTGGTATTGTTCGTGCTGAAGTAAAACAAACAAAAGGACAGCCCGGCCCCGGAGAGAAGAATTTTGCTTCTGCAGAGCTCAGAACAGTTCCTGAAGGATAAAAAATAGCTTTATCCCTGGGACACCCAGGGTACCGCAGTACCCCAGCGGCTCCAGCAGGGCTCTGAGACCCTCCCAGCATCGTCTGGTGTCACAGGTCGGTCACTGCAGCCAGAAGGACTAGGGACACCTCGACCAATAGACAAGCAGCAGGACACGGCAGGAGCAGAGAGGCTTTGCCAAGTGTTGCTGTCGCTGGAGATTTGGTAGTGTCAGTGTTAGTGCTCAGTCAAGTCGTGTTGTACCTGAACACTTGGTGAGTGTGAGAAACCCCATGTAGAACCACATTGGGGTTCCCTCATTTGGCTGGGACATCTTGTGCCCATGAAGAAATATTTACCCTTGTAGTTCCATGCTTTGCATCCCAGCCTGGTGCCTTGGTCAGCGTGGGCCAGGCGTGAATTTCGTGACACACAGAGTGCTACGAGTCTTTGCCCTGGGCACAGCCAGGCACCTCTGGCCTCACACCTACGTGTTCAAGATGTGAAAAGCTTCATCGATATAAATGGGGATTTTCACATTCTGTGGGTCAACAGTGCACTGAGAGTTTCCCTGTGCCAGGGCCAGAGCTCTGCCCCACTTGTTCTGTGCCCAGCAATGCAGACAGCCCAAAAGAAATGGCTTCCCTCAGTCACTGTGAGGAGGGGTGTGATGTGATGCTGCATGTGCAGAGCTGCTCTGGTTGGGCTGATCTGCTCTTATCCCAGATCCCCTGGGAATGGGGTAGGAGTATCACTACATGGCCTTCTTGGCAGCAGCAGCAGGACAAACCCACAGTTCCTACAAGCTGCCCCATCCTTGTTTCCAGTGCTGCACCCATGGGTACCACCAGGTACTGTGTCTGTGCCAGCTGCTGCTCCCCTGCTCTGCAGTGATGGCTGAAGCCACCAGCCCTTGAGGTGGGCTCAATGCAAAGGCAGATTCAGCCTCGTTAATTCAGCACAAGGCAAAGCTTTTCCAGGTAGACTCATGGCTGCAGACACCATCAGCACTTACCTATGGCACCCTCAAAATGTGCCTTCCCCCCTGCAAGGTGCAGGCAGGAGCAGGCAGCCAATTCAGGAAACAGGACAGAGAGACACGAGCTATCCCAGTAATGGCATCATGGTCAGGCACCCCCTTAGGATCCCGTGGAGGGACTAAGCACTACATGGGTGTTTCTATGCAGGAAACCTGGCTGGGTTGTTTGTGGCCGGTTAATTTTGTCAGGGGGAGAGGTGTGGAGTGGTGTGAGGGTACCCATAGGTAAGGGGTGGTAGGCAGCACCAGAGATGCTCGGCTCTGGGTGCTGAGGTCAGAGCTCTGGCTTGGTGAATCACTCACTCCTCGGTGTGAAGGCACCTCAGCGAGGAAGAATAAAATACTTTGGACTGCCCTAAACAAAATGAAGAAGATGACTATTATTTTCCAGCAAAACTCCAAAGAAAACAGTGCCATAGTTTGAACAAGCAGCAACACTGGCCACTCCTGCCACCGCCAGCTGCGTCGTGTTCCTGGTGTCCTTGAGAACCAGATGGACTGGCTGCTGGTGACAGAGCTCCTGCAGGCTGGGAGAGTGTGGCCGGTGGCACTCCGTCGGCTGAACCACGGCGTGTGGGGGCTGAGCTGTGGGAGGTGCATGACACAGAGGAGGGAATGGCACCTCTTTTCATTTCACCACCACAGGCGAGCGCGCTGACGGCAGCAGCCGCCTCCTGCACGTGGTTCAGATTTTGGCAGCTCCTTGGGAGAAAGATGGGGCACTTTGCATGCAGTGAGGACTCGGGGGCTGTCAGAAAGACATGGGACCTGTGTGCTTGCTGCTCTGAAAGAAGCTGGTGCTTGAGGTTGGGCAGGCAGTGGTATCACTCTGGAGCTGGCTGGTGCAGGCAGGGGTCTCCCTGAAACCCCCTTCAGGACTGGAGGCAGCTCTGTCTCACTGGCTGAGCAGTGCCCTGAAACCAGAGCCGCTTGCCGGGAGGCTTGGGAAGCAGCAGGAAGCATCAGCCGAACCATTTCTATTCGCAAAGCACCTCATTCCTTTGTCCTGGGTCTATCAATGAAGCAACTCCCTGGCTATGGAGCATCCCAGTGGCACCGGCAAGGACCCAGAGCAGCGAGAGCAGGCAAGGAGCCAACAGACAAGTCGGGGGAGACTGAAACGCCACTCTAATCCCAGTGGCCTTTCCTCTCCCTCTCCTTATTTGTCTCTGAAGGGGATTTTCAAACCCTTCAAGATGGCCTCTAGTGGTTTCCAAGGTGACGGTGCTAAAGTCATCACTGCCATGGAAACCCTCTCTTTGGCATCATACAAATATTCCTCTTGAAGGAGGCTGGATGAGTGGGCGATGCACTATTTTCTAGCACTCTCTGGCTGCAATAGTACAATCTCCAGGAGATGGAAGGGAGCTGGGAAGGTTAAAATTAGCTTGCCACACTGGCCAGCAATAGAAAGAGGTGATTGTTACTATTTCAGCCCAAAACCTGGGATTGTTTGTGTCAGCAGGGCCTAAATGAAAAGCAGTTACATGTAGGGAGACAAAAGGAGGGGAAAAAAGGGGTAGAGGTGGGAAATAAGGTTGAAAACTCACTTTTTCTTTCTCTTCTTCAAACTTTTCTCAACCAAGCCCAAGTGCACTTGGGTCAGCACAGGCAGATGAGGGGCTTGGAGCACCTCAGCCTCTCCTGGGAGCATGTGCACAGCTGAGGTGCTTTGTTTTGCTTTTGATTTCCTCCTTTCTGTCTCATAACTCACCAGCACCTTCATGTGAGCCTTGGGAGAGGTACATTCCTGCAGCCCCAAGTGTAGGAGGTGGAGCAGGAACCCCCAGAACACTCTTGAGCTGTGATGTCCCCATGCCAGGGCTGCCTATGAGGCTCTGCCATGGGCTCCAGCCCACCCTCCCCTCCAGCCCCCTGCCCACCCACACTCCTCTGACTGCCCTGTGCTCAGCACCAGGGCAAAGTCTGGAGAGGCTGCTGGCATTCCCAGTGTCCTGCATGGCAGGGACATCCCATCAGACCCCTGTCACCTCCCCATGCCAGCGCTCATCAGCCACCAGCCAGGACGGATTTCTGAGCTGCCATGGGAGATCCCAGCGTAGCAGAGCCAGTGTTATTCTAAACAGAGATGTTTGCATTCATCACTGGGGCCAAGCTCCGAGTGGGGCAGAGGTGCCAATGGCACAGTGGGAGCTGGGACGAGGCTCTGCCCAGGCTGGCGTAAACACTGCCTGTCCCTGAGCAGATGGCTCCTCTTACAGCCACGCTCCAGGCAGATACCAAAGGGCTTTCCTGACAAATAAACGCCTGCAGCACACAGGCAGGTTCCCAGGCTGGAGTGCTTCTGGCTTTCCTGCAAGAAGGGGATGCTCTCTCCTTTCTGGACCGCCCAGGCTATTTTTAAACCCCTGTAGTAACCAGAGGATGGGGAGACACTGTGTACCCCTGTCACGCTCTTGCCTGCTGGTTACTGGCCTTTAGCAGGGGCTGGGGATAAATGCTGAGTCCTGGCTGGACTGGAGGACAGAGATTCACCCTGTGATGTCCCAGCACTGCCCCAAAAAGACTCCAGGAGTCAGGGAGTTGCTCCAAGACCTATTTGCCTTCCCCACCCTGGGAGGTGCTGCCAAGGGTGTCAGAAGACCAGCAGAGGCTGGTGTTGGGAGACCCCAGCACCTGCTTTCCTCTTTCTCCCTTTGGAAAAACCCCACCCCAAATCCAGAGCAAACAATTAAAATGTTCCAGCTGCTGGCTCAGAGCAGCGATCCCAGATAAAACCCCAAGGATCTGCCAGCTAAAAATAGCCCAAGCCCCATAAATTAAACAAAAGCTTTTTGCTGGGCTCTCAGAAAGCCAGTTCCAGAGCAGTTTTCTCTATGTAAGGTATAACTCTGGCGGTATTTGTTATTATTAGCCTTACCTCCCTCATGTCACTGACCTCCCCAATGCTGTTGTTTAGGAACAGGAATTTTGCAGAGCCAGACTTCTCCCCCTGGGCAGCTCTTCTGCTGCACTGAGATCACACCTCGTCCACTTTCCTGCCTTTCTATATTAGTTTCAACCTTTTTTTTTTCCTCTCAGACTACTGATTATTTGATACTCAGACGTTTTCTAGGGCTGCCCTCATTCAAGGTCTGTCTCAAGCATCTGCTTGATTTTTATCCCTATCAGCTGTCCTAGGAGCCATGAACCTTTAAATACATTCCTGACTGGAATGCAAAGGTGTTGGAAAGCTCTTGCTGATACTGTGCAAGCTGATGTGCATGTAGGGGCTTGTCTCACCTTCTTTCTCCCATCAAGTTTATCAACAATATTTTCTCATATTATATGTAATGTGTATATATATATATATGATGTTAAAAAGCTAACAACTTACAGCTTTCTGGAAGTTTTCTCTCCCAACCCTTTACAGAGCTTCCAGCATCCTCAAGTGCACAAGGCTGGCTTGTGAGGATGAGTTCTCTCCACTTCCCCTCCAACGCTTCTTCCCAACACTCCGTGTGAGGAGCACACCCAACACCTGCTTTCCCATCCCAGATATTTAGTTTTTCTTGCTTTTTCTATGGGCTTTTACAAAAGTATTTCACTTAACTGCAGCTGGAGCAGCTGCATCCCCAAGTCACTGAGATTCTGGCCCCTTGCTCCAGCCCAATGCTGGGCTTTGATCTGGTTGCATTTGCCAGTGGGTCTATGGCTGAGTAATCCAGCCCACGTCTCCAAAAGGTGTGAGCAGGGCTGGCAGCCTAGGAAATCCACACTGCCTTTTCCAAGAGAAAGCACCATCTGAGTTTTTCTCAGCTTCCCATTACTCCTGGCTCCCAGCAGCAGGACTGGCTCTGCTGAATCCACCCAGTGAAGTTCCTTCTTGCTGAGCTACATGTGAGCAAACCCCCGCAGGTGCCACCCACTTGTCTTCTGTGTCATCATGTGCCCCACATCTTTTGGCTCTCTGTTTTTGGGCAATGGTTTTTAGGCTGATAGACCTTTCCTGGGTAGGGTGTGTGGAAGAGCACCTCACCTGGTTCCTCCCCAGGGGCTGGAGGCAGCCCAGGTGCTGTGCACCCACATCCCCTTCATCCCTCAGCATCATCCAAGGGTGAGGTTCCCATCCCACCATCTCCTTGAGTTTGTAACTCTGTTTGTAAACATGCCTCTACCTGCCCCCTCGGCAGGGCACAAAAAAAACTCCAACGTGCTATTTTAGATGAACTCAAACCAAAACCAAAAAAAAAAAGAAAAGTCAACTCCAAGGCTGTCATGTCTATATTTAGTTGGAACTTTTCTGTCCAGGATTCAGACTCTATTTGGAAACCCTGTGTTTTGGCATGCAGCCAGGCATCTTGGTTTTATACAGTAATCCTTCAGCATATGGCAAACATTTCTGTTCTCCTGGTGACTGCGGCACTGGCCCTGGCAGCCCAGCATGGAGGGGTTTAAGCTGAACCCGAGACAAACTGGCTGGCTGTGGTTTAGGATTCACATCATAGACCCAGAGGGTCTTTCAATAGCAACATCTTGATGTAGCTTTGGGGAAAGAATCACCCAGAGAGTGTCAGATCTGCCCCCTGTCCCAGGCCCTAGAGCCTGGATGGCACTTTTGGGGTGCAGACCATGAGGCATCTCTACCACCTGCTGGTCTGGGGTGATGGGAGGAAGGATATGGGGCACCCCATGTCATGTCCCCAGATCTCCCTGTCTGGTTCAGCTGTCAAGGTGGGAAACAGCTTCTGGCTTATTTTGCCTTTTCTTCACTGAAAATATCATTAAAATTCCCATCTATGATTTCACATCTGGAAGTTCTGGGCTTGACACAACCATTGCCCAGTGCATGGTGTAGTTTCCAGTAATGTGATAATGTTTTGCTGCCAACAGTTTTGTCCTACCAGTTTGCAGGTGTCTGAGGGATGCTTGGGGAAGGAGCATCCTTGTGTGCTCCTCTCCTCTCCTCTCCTCTCCTCTCCTCTCCTCTCCTCTCCTCTCCTCTCCTCTCCTCTCCTCTCCTCTCCTC
>JAWWEV010000011.1:21427697-21455366 GCA_035583235.1 Hafferia zeledoni
GCTGCCCAGCGCTCCCGCGCACTGCCAGCCCCGCAGCCGGAGCCACCGGGCTGCCCAGCGCTCCCGGGCACTGCCAGCCCCGAAGCCGGAGCCACCGGGCTTCCCAGAGTTCCCGGGCACCGCCAGCCCCGCAGCCTCCGCCGCCGCCGCCACCGGAGTGACCCGGCCGGTCCCGCCGATGGCACCGCGCTGCCGCCGCCAAGTAAGGGGACAGCGGCAGGGGGACGCGGGCTTGGGCGGAGTGGGGGCCGGGGACCCCTGTGGGCTCACCCCTTTCAGTCGTGGGCAACCCCCCTGATCCACGTGGAACCCCCCGCTCTGCACCGGAGCGGCTCGGCAGCTCACGTCGGTTCCCGTGCGCTGCCCTCGGAGTCCGCCACCCTCCTCGGGCCGGTCGTGCCCGAGCAGTCTGGGGAGCAGTACAGGCGTTGAAGGAATGGGGCAGCACTGGGGTTGGGGAATCGGGATTCCCGATGCCCAGGTGTTGGCTCGGCCCCTGGGAAATGCTTCCCGAAGGGTGGAGAGGGAGAGGGCAGCATCCTCTCGTCCCCAGGGTGGGGAGCACGGCAGCCAGAGAACCCTAACACAGCCCAGGGTGCTGTGCCACCTTCACTGGTGTCTCAGCATGTGTTGCTTCTCAGCCTGGCTATAAAACCACACGTTCTGTGGCTGGGCAGAACAGCCCGATCCAGCCAGGCCAGAAAAGCTCGTTAGTGTCTTTCTTGTTAAGTAAAAATTGCCGGGGCCGTTGGCTTTGGAAAGCAGGAGGACTGAGGAGGTACTTGGCATGCTCGGCCTGCTGGAGGAGGCTGGATGCGACTTGTTCTGCAGGTTGTGTTGGGAATGAAAGGGGAGAAGAATGTGTTTCAAAGCTATGGGAAAGCAGTGTTATCCTGCACAAGGTGTGGTTAACCCATGGGCCCCACGGCTGCAGGACTCCTACAGGGAGAGAGCCAGAACTTCCCCCTGCCAGGTTTGTAGCATTCCTGGAGCCCTGGGCTTAGTGATGAAGGTGGGATCCCTCAGGAGAATCCTGGCCCCTTGGCTGTGGGACCAGCATTTGCCTCCCTGTCTGGCATGGGAAGGGGCTTTTCCATGAGACAAGGGCTGGTCAGGCTGGGACCTTCAGGGACAGTGCTGTGGGGATGGGTCTTGCTCAGAAGGTATCCTAGCTCAGATCCAGTGTGCTCTGATCTCAGCCAGCAAAACTATTCTCTAAAAAGGCAAAGGTAGTAAGTCAGGAAGTTGTTGATGTCCTTGGGATGTGAACAGAGTTGTCCTGACCCTGGGTGGGGACAAGCTCCAGGGGTGCAGTGCTGGGTCGCCGCTGTCACAGGACTGAGCTGAGCTCTCCCAGTGCACATCTGGGAGTCAGTACATCCACAGCCCAGTCGTGGGGCCAGAGAAATGGCTGTGGCCAACCTCCTCCCTGTGTCACTCTGAGGGAGAGCAGGGATGTTCTGGTCACCTCTGCCTGCACCTTTGCTTGCCCTGGTGCCATAAGGGTGCTCAGAACTCAGAGCAAAGTTGGCGTGAGGTACCTGGATAGCATGCCAGGCTCTGTGTGGGTGGGTGATCAAAGGGTTAGGGGAACATGTAGACAGCAACAGGCTTGGAGAATGGGAAAAGGTGATCCTGAGTGTCCTCCTGGGCTGGCAAAATGAAGCAAAGTGCCTTCTCTTGTCACTGCAGAAAATAGTTTGAGCATGACTTGGTTGGGGTTTGTTTGCTGCAGTGGGACAGGAGGGATTTACACTCCACCCACTGCCTCAGGGCCCTCTCCCCATCCAACACAAAAATAGGCTGATCTTTCCAAAAGATGGGGCGGGGAGGCTGGAAAATGCCATTCCTGCAGGGACCTGCCGTGCTTCTGTCCCAGGAGCAGATACAGCACTTGACTATGGCTTTCTGTGGGCCTGGGCGGGGACGCAGGCAAGAGCTCAGAGTGTTGCTCTGTGTTGTGTTCTGCTGCCCTCGGGGAGCCACAACCCCTGCACGTGCCCATGTGTGTGTGCTCAACAGGAGCATTCCCTCCTCATGGCTATCTTGAAGCTCAAGGACCTGATGTTTTTCCTTCCCAAAGGGCATCTGTAGCAGAAATCTCCTGCAGGGCATGTGCTGCAGCCCTGTCCCGTGGAGCTGGTCGGAGGCTGGAGGCTCTGCCAACACCTGAAAGCTGCCATCCCACTGCCCCTGGTTCCCTGCCCCAGCATGGGCAGAAGTAGGTGCCCATCAGTAGCTCAAGTACTGGAGAGGCCAGGGAGGTGCCAGTGGAACAGGGCCCCTCAATGCCATGGTGAGCCCCAGAGCACTGTGGTGTGACGGAGGAGCTGAGTCCTCCATCCTCGGGCAGCATTGGGCAGCCAGTGGCCAAGGGCTGTGTGGAGGCCCCTGGCAGGGGTGTCTGGGTGTTAAAACAGCTCCTCTGCTGTCCCATTGCTGGTTCTGGGAGACCCCCATCACTGGACAGTGGCAGTGCCCATGGGAAAGCCCTTTCTCGGGGATATCATGATATTTCCAGTGCCTGTGGCTTGGTCCTGCTGCTTGTCTGTGCTCCACTCACCGACACAGACTGGCCCATGGCCAGCTCCTGCCTGGCATTTCCTTTGTTGACGTGTTTCAGGCCCTACATGGCTGTGCCCTGGCTCCCATTGAGCCCCACCTCTGCCTGCACCCGTGGTGGATGCTCCCCATGGCACCTCCTTCATCACCAGGGCTGGCAGGATGCTCCAGGCAGCTTCCCAAGGGCTCCACACCATGTAATCCCCGGGGAGGGTTTGGAGGACTCCAGGCTCCCCCCTCTCCATCCTCCCCCAGCCACCTGAGCCGCCCTGAGTCACGCCACGCCGGTGCTGGTGCCAGTGCCGGCGGAGCCCATGGGCCCAGCTGGCAGGCACAGGGCGAGGAGGGGCAGAGGGGCCACGTCCCGGTGAGCGCTTTCAGGCAGGGTAATCCAGTGTTATTTGTAACACTAGTAGGGAGCTATTTTTAGCGAGAGGCAAATTTGATTTAATAGAACATAATTTGCCGCTGACAATTCAGAGGGCAGCCAAACGAGGAGCAGCTGGATTCCTAAGGAGGCTTTCTCCTGCCTTTCCTGAAATCCAAGGCTGACGTGCCAGAAGAGGCATTTGTTATTCCAACGATTGCTGGGGGAAAGCCCCTTGGGATAGCCCAATTAGCTCTGCTTGGTGCCGCCCCATTGCCCGCCGTTAAAAGAAGCAAGGGATATTTTTGCTGCTGTCTCTTATAGGAGGGCTCAATGCTCCCAAACTCCTACAGGCAGCTGGAGCCACCCTTGTCCCCCTCCTTTGCCTTTACTTCTAACTACCTCTGTGCTCTCAGCTTCTCCTTGGACAAATTTAGAATGAATAACAGGTTCTGATCAAACCAAACAGCTCATTTTCCAGGAAACATGAAGTTTGTGGGCACTTCTGGGGGTTGTTCTTATGGATTGAATTCTCCTGGACCAGCCTCAGAGATACTTTGGGACAAACCCATCATCCAGGAAAGGAACAAACAGCATGTTCTTGCTTGTGCTTCCCCCAGGATGAAGGTTTCCAGAAAACCGATGTCAGTGTGAGAAGACATGGGGTAGTTCTTTCCTAGCCCTACCTGTCCCCAGTTGGTGGGACGGGGACAAAGAGCTGCCAGGATGAGTTGGGATAGCCACATGCTTGTCATGGGACTGCAGAACCTTGATGAGGGTGGGAAGGTGACATTTCCTCCAGGATTATGTGTTGTTCCCCCACAGGTGCCGCAGGGCAGAGCAGTGAGGGCACTCCTCCCTATGCAGGGACAGCCATCCCCCCACCACCCTGGGCAGGAGCAGCATTTTGTAGGGTCCCCACGCTCTGCAGCCCTCTGAGCAGCCTCGGAAGCAGCCTGGAAGCCCCAGGCCATGGAGGGGTGAAACAAGACTCCAGCAGCTGTGTCTTCCCACAGGAGGAAAGGACCGAGAGGGACTAAGCATTGTCATGACTTTTAACCCCAGCAGATGTATGCCCAGGGTTTGCTGGGCTCCTCTCCAGATGTGCAGTCACTCCCTGCAGCTGGAAAAGCCTTTGGCAGTCACCTGGATGGGCACTCAGCTCTGTGCACATCGCCCTGCGGGGGGGTTTGCTCTCTCCACTGCCAACACCAGGCTTTGCCCCTGGACCACATCTTGCCCTGGAGCACTTGTAGCAGCTGAATATAAAGCCAAAATAGCATTAGTAAAGAAATACCAGGGTAAGTCCTGAGAATGAGGGGTTAAGTGACTGCCGAACCCCATATGTGAATGCCCCTAGGGATACCAGCTGGGATTAATGTGGCATGTGGGACCAGACAACTCCTCCAAAAGACTGGCTCACCTTAATCAAGTACCTTGTTCTGTGAATGAGAAGGTGCAGTCAGCTGGGGGTGTGGGTGCTCCTTAAGCATCACCCCCAGTCCTCTGACCTTTCCCAGCTCATCCTTGCTCTGCTTTTTCCAGTCTGCCAGGAGACAGCTCAGGCTGGTGGAAACTGAGAGCTAACATTTAGCAGGGAAACAGCCCTAAAATGGAGATCCAACTCCTTAGAGAACAACCGCCCCCTTCAAATGTTGCCCTTTGCCTCATGACCAATTCTGTTAAATGAAAAAACTAATCAGTTTTGAAGCCTGAAAATGTGTGGGCTGGAGAGGGCCCCTTGGTTTGGGTTTCTCTGTGACACAGGTATTTCCCTAGTCCTCAGTGTTGACTGTGGATGTTCATTTACAGTGATACTCTGAAGGTCACCACCAGCTTCAGAGGTGGAGGAGTGAGCTGGGAGTTTCTACTCTTTTGTATCTCCTGCCTCCGGGTGCTGCATCTTCTCTAATTAATCATGCCCTTCCTTCTGCTCCTCATGCTGGGTTCCCCTGGGAATGCTGGGGGTTCCCCCCAGGGACACCAAGCCCTGGGGACGGTCACACAGAGAGGTTCTCTGCTTCTCCTTGTGCCTACTCCTCTTTCTACCAACCCCCTGCTGCAGTGCACACACACTCCCCTCCCTGTTCCCTGGAGAAATGGTCCCCCACATCTGCAGTGGGGGGTCCTTCCCAGCTGGGAAAGCACCCTGGCACCCTCTTTCCATGCTCATGCACCCCCTGCCCCACAGGCTCCCACTGCTGAAGGTGGCTGTCTCTGGGGAGCTGTGGCAGGGCAGCCCGTGCAGCAGGACAGGGGGCAGGGCACTGCTGACCTCCTCCTCTCTTTCTGTCCCCCTCCAGGTAGGAAGGTGCTGACCAGGGGCTCTGAAGCTCTGGGGTTCACTGCCCACGGGCTCAGCAGGATGATTCCGGCAGTCCAAGAGCCCCCCACGCCCCTCCCAGTGCCGATGTGACCGAGTGGCCAGCGGGGTTCTGTGGCACTGAGCCTGGCACTGTAGTGCAGCAGCTGGTGGCCCCTGCCACGGGCCCTGCTGCCCAAAGATGAGCGATGGCATGTGGATCTCACTCAGTCCCACCGAGTTTGCCCAGCTCCAGCAGTACACAGACTGTGAGTACCCTCTGCCCCCTCCTGGGACAGGGAGAGGGGCTGGAAAAGTCCTGTTGATCCGTGCCAGACTGGTGTCCTATGTTTCCACAGTGTCCTCCTGGAGAACTAGTGACTCCTTAGATTTTGGGTGGGGAGGCTGAAGAGGTCCCTGCTCCCCAGTGCTGGCTGGTGGGGGTCCCCACGCCTGCATGCCTGGCAGGATTTAGCTGAGCTTTGGGGGCTGGACACGTGAGCACGGCTCCGTCCCTCCGAAGGCGGCGGCTCCCACGTTCGTTAGCGAAGTGAAATGCCAACCAGGAAAGCAGACTGGCTTTTCCCAAACACATGGAGCTGCTCCACAGCTCGCCTTGCTTTGCCAACCCTCTGTGGTAATTTTCCTTAGTGCTTTTCAAGAGCAACCTTCTGCAGCTTGTGCCAAGAGATGGAGGTTGGTGGCGCTGCTGGAGGGCTCCTGGGGCTGGGAGCAACTGGAGAGGGAGCCTGGTCGAAGCCCAGGGGTCCAAAACCAAGTCCTTGAGGTCCTGCCTGCCAAAGAGCCAGGTGTGCTCAGAAGAGCAGTTGATGGAGAAGCAGTGCAGTCCAGGAGGGTGCTGAGGTCAGGATAAGATGGGCAGGAAAGCTCAGCCTGGATGACAGGATGAAGGCAGAAGTGGTGTAAAGTCTCAGGGCTGTTGCTTTGCAGAATTGACATGACCCTGGAGCGAGCAGGCTGGACGGGGTCAGACTGAGAGGCAAAGGGGACCCCATGAGCCCTCTGAGTCTGTCTTTGGGATTGCTGCACATCAAAGGATGAGGCTGGGGCAAGTTCTCCCCAGACCCCTGCTCACCAGCCAGAGACCTCAGGCAGGGGCAGGCAGGGATGCAGGCAGAAGTGTGTGTGCACCATCCCTCTCTGCTTCTCATCCTGCCTCTCTGAAGGATGGGCTCTGCTTTGCTGAATCACAGACCATAAAACACCATCTGTAACGCTGGGCTCAAAAGACGGACAGCATCTTTGTTTTGTTAATCAAAGTGTGACCAGCAAGGCTGCAGCACAGGCAGCTGCTTCCTCCCCAGGAGAGTGGCCTGGCACTGGGCTGGGGAGTGGGGCTCAGGGCTCCTCCCAGCCCTGGGGCCAGAACCCCCTCTTTGAGCACCCCAGACATCCCTGACAGTTGTGCAATGCTGACTTCCATTCCCAGTGGAGGACTGGGGGCATCAGAGCTGGCACAGCCCTTGCTTGAGAGAGGATTTCACAGCAATTAACAGGGCTGGTGTGTCCGAGAACCTTTTAAATTGCACATGCCCAGAGATGTGTGTGAAGGCGAGGGCGGAATGTTCCCTCCCCTTGATCTCTTTTTTTCCCTGCTTTTCCCCTTTTTCTTTATTTCAGAAGGACCAATTTCCCTTCAGACAATTCAGCCCTGAGAACACCCAGCCAGGGAAGGTCATTACTGCTCGTGTGGAAGTTTGCACAGAGCAATCCAATGATAGGACAAGAGGAAATGGCCACAAGCTGCACCGGGGGTGGTTTAGATTGGACATTAGTGAAAATTTCCTCCCCAAAAGGGTTTTCAAGCACTGCAACAGGCACCCAGGGCAGTGGTGGAGTCACCAGACCTGAAGGGATATAAATGCCATATAGATGTGGGATGTAGTTTAGTGGTGAATGCAGGTGCTGGGTTAATGGTTGGACTCTATGATCTTAGAAGACTTTTCCAACCTAAATGATTCCGTGATTCTGTGGGTACTGTTCTATTTCTCCCTCCTGGCACCTGCTGAAGATGCCAGTGGGCAGCCCAAGGCAGCCTCTGGGGGCTGGGGCTACCAAGGGGTGTCAGTATTCACGCAAAGCCCTGCACTAGGGCAGGGACATCCAGGGATGTGCTCAGCATCATCCCCGGAGCAGCCAGGACTGGGAAGTGGTTTGGGTTTTCCTTGCTTTGCCCTGAGTTTGTGTACATTTTCATACAGGCAGGAGGAAGCTCCCTATATATGTAAAGCTTCCAGGCCAGCTTTCCATATCTGCCCTGCTCTCTGAAGGCAGAAGGGGAAGCAGAGCATAGATGGCCCCTTCCAGGCATGGAAGGATCCAGAAATTGCATATGCAGCAGATAAATCCCTCTGCACCATCCTGCTGGTGGATGGCATAGGGGGCTCAATGAGGCTGTGCTCACCACAGTGCCTTTTGTCTCCCCAGACTCCACCAAGAAGCTCAAGGATGTTCTGGAGGAGTTCCATGGGGATGGCGTCCTCTCGAGGTACAACCCCGAACAGGTATGGCCCTGTCCTGCCAGCATCCCCCCATGCTGCTGGCAGCTCCAGGCCCCCTGCCAGCTCCCCCAGCCCAGCTGCCACACCTGAAAGCAGCCAGGAGAAGGCTGTCCCACACCTCTGCCTGTGGTCGTGCTCCCAGGACTGGACTGCCCAGCCATCTTGGGGACCATGCACACCACGTGGCCATCCCACCCCATGCCAGTGGTGTTGCCATGGGTGCTGGCAGCTGGCTGCCTTGCTGAGAGCTTCTTGGGGCATCACCTTGCCAGTCAGAATCTGGGAGGGATTTACTGTCCCCTGAAAAGCAGATTACTTTGCCAGTGTGGTGACAAGAGGGGTCTGTGCCCCCTCTCTCTCGCCCAGAGAAGGCTGGGATTATTTTTCCTGAGCGGTGCTTTCAGAGAGGCCTATTAGTGTGCCAGCAGGACAGAGCCTTCCACGGGGGCTGTAATCACTAGAATTGAGGCAAAATGTGGAAAGTCAGTGGGCTGAACATGGCAAGGAAGGGCACAAAGCCACCCTGCTATTCCAGGACACCACAGGACCCTCTTTCCAGCTGGGGCCACAAAAGCCATTGGGAAGGTATTGTCCTATGCAGTGGCAATGCCCAGCAGGGAAGGAGCAGGGGAGGAGACCTCAGGAGGATGATAATACCGAGGGGCTGGGAGCAGATTGGAGGGTCTTGCTGCTCTGCCTTTCCCTGCCACTCCCCCAGCTCCTGCCGTGGCTGCTGAGCCTGCTCCCAGCGCCACTGGCCTGGCTCAGCCACGCTGGCACTGGGCATTTCTGGCCGTGCTTCCTCCAGGTCCCTTTAGGTTATATCCCACACTGGGAACTGGGGAGCCAGCATTTTAGGGAGGGCTCTGTAACTGATGTGCCCAGTGAGGGCAGCCAAGGGCATGGAACCCCAGCCCTGCTGGCAGCTCTACATCTTCATGGTGTGCCTGAAGCACCTCCATCCTCCTCTGTCTCCTCCCCAGCCCATCGACTACGAGGGCTTCCGCCTCTTCATGAAGACCTACCTGGAGGCGGACGTGCCTGAGGAGCTTTGCCAACACCTCTTCACGTCCTTCAAGCGTAAGATATGCCAGTCCTCCCCCGAGACCCAGCGCCAGAGCCCCGGTGTCTCACAGCACAGCACCCTCGGTGAGCCAGCTCTGCCACCCTGCTGGGCATGACAGGGCACTATGGCATGCTGGGGTTACTCCCACACTGCTCATGGGGATGAAGGTTGGGGAGTGACACCTGAAGTGGATGGCATTGGGGCCAGCACACAGTGCAGCTCTTCTCCATCCAGGGGATGGGCTCTCGGGGCCCTGTGCTGCTCCACGGAGGGATTTTCCTAGGATGGGCACCCACAGGATGCCATGGCAATGGTTCCTCCCTTTCCTCTGCACATTCAGAGCCCAATGTCAGCATCTCCATCCAGAGTGAGGTGGCCTGTGTCCCTGTCACAGGTACTGTGCAGGCAGCCACCCTGCTCTTGGCAGCACCCAGAGCAGGGAATGTGTGCCAAGCACTCAAGTCTGGCTCCCCCAGCCTTTCCTGGGTGGATTCGTGGCTCGTGGAGACATCTACTGAAAGGACTATAAATTGCAAAAGGAAAGAGAGAACCTCCCGGACACTGGGCTCTGGCTGATGGTGGAGGACAAGGTCCTCCCTGTCTGGTCCCAAGCCCCATGGTGGCCATCATCCAGGGATGGGAGCACTGCTGGGAGCCACTGGGGCAGGCTGGAAGTTGAGGGGGCCATCTGTGGTACCCCTCAGAGATCCCTGGGGCTGGGATGCTGGGACAGAGAGGCATGGGGCTAGCAGAGAGGACCTAGGGCAAGCACTCAGCACCCACTTCCTGGAGTAAGGGGCACAGGCACCTTGGTGTCATGCTGCCCTTGGGCATATGTCCTGCTTTCCAGGGATCAATGGGAAAACGCTTCGAAGTGCCCTGGGACGACATGCTCCTGAGCCCAAGAGCAATGTGGCTGAGCTGCAGCCGGTGTCCCTCACCACAGCATCGATCCCCAATGCCTCCCCCAGCTGGTCCAGATCATCTTCCCAGAAGTCCACCACAGGCACTGCTTCTGCTCACAACTCCTCAGGCTCTTCGAGGATCTCCTCTGTGTCTGTGCTCAGCCCTCAGTCGCCAGGTGAGCTTGGCTGGGACTTCATGGCAGGGACACAGCAGTGACAAGCCCTCCCGAGTTTCCATGCCCTGGCAGTGCAGCTGGTCAGGTCCCCAGCATGGTGGCAGTGACCTTCCCAACTCAGCAGGTTCTTGGCATCTTGACACCTTTGCTTGGCAAGCTTAAGCCATCAGTCCCATCCCACAGACCCTCTGCCAGCCAATGTCTTAATTACCTGGCAGCAGCTCATGGTGATGGGGAAAAGGGGCGGTGAGTCATGGCTGCCCCCACCCCACTCCTGCCAGCCCCCCAGGAGGCAAGCACTGGGATGGGCCCACTGCCAGGAGCTGCCATCTGCCAAAGGCTGCCGTCAGCACGGGTGATACCAAGCATGAGCTGTACTGGCACCCCAGCAAGCTGCCTGGGTGTCTGCTGAGCTTCTCACTCCTCCTGAGTGCGTGCTTATCCCCATCAGGCCACATCCCCTTGGGCTCTGACTGCTCATCCCACCCTCACCTGAAGTGATTGAGGTATGGGGGTCTGTGCCCCAGGGACTGAGCAGGAATGCCCAGCCCTGCTCCTGCAATGGCACCCAGCCATATACCCCCTTTGTGCTCCCAACCCCACTCCTGTAGTGTCACACAGCCACACGCCCTCTCTGTGTTCCAGCTCTGCTCCTGTGGTGGGCTCCAGCCTCATGTCCTCTTTGTGGCCCCAGCCCTACCCCTGTGGTGCCACCCAACCCCATGGTGAATGGGTCCCTACCCCAGAGTTCTTGTTTCCCACCAGGGCATACCTCCTGGCCCAGTATCATTCCTGGGTGTGACCTCTCTTCCTGCCCACAGGCACAAGGAGCGTGGAGAAGAGGTTACCCTTCAGCCTGCGGAAGAGCCCCAGCTCCCAGAAAGCCACCCCACCTCCACCCCCTACCCCCCTGGCCCAGGTGGTCCACCTGAAGGACATCGTCTGCTACCTGTCCCTGCTTGAGAGGGGACGAGCAGAGGACAAGCTGGAGTGTAAGTGGAACCCCACAGTCATGGAATGGAGAGGGGGGACCAGTGGTTTGGAGCGTCACCTGAGGGGGGTTTGCCCAAGGAGGGTGCAAAGCTGGGTGTTCCTGCTCACTTGGGAAAACCATTCATCATCCCCTCTGCTGTTACCCATGTCTGGCAGAGGAGCTTCACTCCCATAGCCTGCAGCCCCAGGGTCACATCTTGCCCCAGCTGAGCCAGCACAGCATTGCCCCCACCTCAGAGCCCCAGCAGCCTGGAGCTGAGTGGCTGGGGTGCCCCAGGATGCCCTGGGGCTGGGCTCTAACTATCAGTGGCTTCTCTTCTCTCTCCAGTTATGTTTCGCCTCTATGACACCGATGGAAATGGCCTCCTGGACAGCTCGGTGAGCCCTCCTCAGGACAGAGAGCGGGCACTGCTTGGGGGGCTGGAAGCATGCAGGGTACTATTGGGGTGCCCACACCCAAGGTGAGGTGCTCCAAGCTGATCAGAGATATGGGAAGGGAGGAGGAAGGCAGTGGCTGGACCGTGCAGGGTTGGGGGACATACGCCAGCTCCACTGCATCCAGCAGCAGTGAGAGAAAATCCACCCCAGGAACTGTAGCTCTACAGCAGGTCATGCTGTTTCAAAGGAGGAAAAATCATGGACAGCTCCTTCTCCCTTGGGGATGTTTTCTCTTTGTTCTTTGGGTATCACCCTTGAAGTCTGTTGCAAATAAAATCTAGTTTGTCAGAATAGTTTTTCCTGGGGAAAACCCACGGCAGATTTTCTTGCAGATTTTCAGGGCAGAAGGCAGCTCCCAGCACCCACCGAGGACTGGGGTGTTGCTGCCCCTCCTGTGCAGGTGGGGACTGGTGTGGCCTTGGGCATATGGGAACATAAACCTGATACATCCCCAGTCTGGGGGCTTGGGGCTGTACACTCTGCTCGTGCCTGGAGCCATCACTAAGCATCGGGCACCACCGTCTCTCTGTGCTCAGGAGCTGGATCGTATCATCAACCAGATGGTGCACGTGGCCGAGTACCTGGAGTGGGACTCCACGGAGCTGAAGCCTGTGAGTGTGGGGTGCTGGGGGCAGCTGGGGTGGGTGTGGGGACACTCAGCCGGAGCTGTGGCTGGCATCACCATGTCACCACATCTTCTCCCTCCTCCAGATCTTGAAGGCGATGATGGAGGAGATAGATTACAACCACGATGGGACTGTGACGCTGGAGGAATGGATCCGGGGTGGCATGACCACCATCCCCTTGCTGGTCCTTCTGGGGATGGAGACTGTGAGTGCCCCTTCAGCTTCAGCTGCATCCAGTCTACCTCCAGCAACAGACTATGCATTCATACAGCACCACATAGCCCCACACTGGCCCCCAACCCCTCCTGACATCCCCACCCTCCCCCCTTCACCCCCAAATCTTCCCAAGATCAGTCACTGCCAGCTGCCATGCCCAAGCAGGCTGGGCTCACTCCTTGCTATGGCAGTGCACTCCAGTTTGATGAATATTTAATCAAAAATTGAGGTGAGCACCTAAAATGGTAACTCCTCGCATTGGGTGAGCTTCAAAGAGCAGAGGTGGTGTGGTTGGAACCTCCCTTATTTCTCTGTGTTGTTTTTTTCATCCTTTTGGCCTTAATTTCTTTCAGGTGCATCCCTGACCATTGGGAAATAGTTTGCAGGGAACAATCAGTGGTGGAGAGGTGGGGGACAGGCCTTCTGGCAGGAAAATTCAAGAAAGCAGGGAATTTTAACAGGCTCCTGCATAGCACTCGTGCCTGGTCCCAGCTGTAAGAGGCTTGTGCTTTGGTCACCCTATGGTGGTGATGGCCTGGCCCCAGATGTGGAGTCACCTTCTTGTCAGCTACTAAGATCCTCCCTGTGGCTGGGCTGTGCAGAGGGCCTGTGGAAGCCAGAGCTTGGTGCCTGGAGCTTGACATGCCCAGTGTGTACAAGCTTGAAGGAACACCAGGGAGAAGGAAAGCGGGGGTAGCCCATGATGCTGCTTGGAACAAACTCCCACAAACACAGTGAGGGGCTTTAGGGGATGAAAAGCTGATAAAAATGGTGGACTGAGGGGTCTGGGACCCCTGGCAACAGAGGGGTGACCCCTCACCTCTCCTGCCCTGCAGAATGTGAAGGATGATGGGCAGCATGCCTGGAGGCTGAAGCACTTCAAGAAACCTGCCTACTGCAACTTCTGCCGCACCATGTTGCTGGGCGTCCGCAAGCAGGGCCTCTGCTGCTCCTGTGAGTCCTGGATCCTGGCCCGGATGTGGCATCCACAGGCTGGCAGCTCCCACCACCTCTAGTGCCCTGGGGAGGGGGGACTGGCCCCTGTTAGTGCAGGGAGGGGACAGCTCTCATTCTGGGGAGCGATGCTCACCACCCGCTTTGTGGCACTTGGGGATATGGTTTAGTGATGGCCTTGGTAGTGTTGGGGCAACAGTTGGACTCAATGGTCTTAAAAGGCTTTTCCAGCCTAAATGATTCTGTGGCTCTGTGATTCTTCTCTCTCACCAGTCTGCAAGTACACGGTCCATGAGAGGTGTGTGTCCAAAGAGATTGCCTCCTGCATCAGCACTTACGTTAAATCCAAGAGAAACACGAGTGTGAGTAGACAGCCAGCGCATTTCTGAGTCACTGGGTCTCCCGGCCCCTTGGTCTCTTGCTCTGATCCCCCACGGCTTTTTCCCCTGGGATTTTCCCCTCTCATACTGGGCAGCAGCTCACAGGCATTCCCAGCATTCAAAGGCTTGCAGGATGCACTCTGTTCCCAGCCCCTGGGCACTCACAGGACCTCTGCCCCGAGGTTTGCCATGGTCCAGGCTGGGGAACAGGCATCCCCACTGTGCTGCATGAAACAGCGGAGAGGGAAGTCAGCCATGGAAAGGGCTGGGTTGGATCAGTCAGCATCCCCGCAGGACAAGCCTCTGAGGTTGTGGCAGCTGCCTTAGCAGGAGGGAGATGCCCATGGGTTGGCTGTGTGCCCCCAGTGACACTCTGTGCCTTGCAGGTAATGCAGCACACCTGGATTGAGGGCAATTCCCCCGTCAAGTGTGACAGATGTCACAAGAGCATCAAGTGCTACCAGGGCATCACGGGCCTGCACTGCGTCTGGTGCCAAGTCACCGTGAGTACACAGTGCCCAGGGTGTCCCCACAGTGTCCCCTACACAGCCAGCCCTGGGGAGCAGAGGCTTACAAGCACCAGATGGCAGGTATCTCCTTTCTCCTGCCCCTCCAGCTCCACAACAAGTGTGCCTCCCATGTGAAGCCAGAGTGTGACGGGGGCCCACTGCGGGACCACATCTTGCTGCCATCCTACATCTGCCCAGTTGTCCTGGTAAGTGACCCTCTCATAGTGGTGCTTCCCTTGTCCTGATAAGTGTCCCCCTCCTTGCTGCCAGTGATAAGAACCTGTCAGGGCATCACCAAGGCTGACCTGCCTTCCCCAGCTGCTGGCACTGCCTTCTCAGGCAGTGTGGGCATCCACCCCTCTGTTCCCCAAAGGACAGGCAATCCCACTGCCGGCGATCAGAGAGTGACTCCCCTGCCAGCACCAGCCCCGAGGACACTCAGGGCTTCAAGTTCAACTCCACCACAGTGGATGGGCAAGGACTGCAGGTAGGTTCCTGCTCTGGGCTGCAGGTGAGCTCTGCCACTGAGCCCGAGAGCAAGCAGGAATTCACAGCTGCATTTTCTGCCCTGCAGATCAGCCCCCGGCCCGGGACACACCCGCTCCTGGTGCTTGTGAACCCCAAGAGCGGAGGAAGGCAAGGGGAGCGGTAGGTGGGGTCCTGCCCAGGGAGGGCATCCCACCAGGGCTAGGGGTTGCTGGTCCCTCGGGTATCATTCCTGGTGTAGGACACTTCCTCAGCGTTCCTCACTCCTTTCTCTTCCCAGAGTCCTTCGGAAGTTTCACTACCTGCTCAACCCACGCCAGGTGTACAACCTGGACCGCGGCGGGCCCGCACCAGGGTATGGAGTCACTGCATGGGGCCCTCTGCCCTCTCTCCCCAGCTCCTGCTCCCCCACATCACACCTTGTCTCTCCTGGCTTTCTCCAGGCTGAACTTCTTTCGGGACACTCCAGATTTCCGTGTGCTGGCCTGCGGAGGGGACGGCACGGTGGGTTGGATCCTGGACTGCATCGGTGAGCAAGGGAGGCTGTGCTCCCACGGAGCATCACCTGTCTGTATCCTTGGTGCTCTGCCACACATTCACAGTATTGCCCACGTGGCAGTGCGGGGAGGTTCCTGCCAACAGCATCATCCTAGGCTGCCAGCTGAGGAGGGGCATGGAGAGGAGCAGGGAGTGAGCCTTGTCAGCCCCAAACTTCTCTTTCCCCTTGAATTTCAGATAAGGCAAACCTGGTGAAGCACCCGCCGGTGGCTGTCCTGCCCCTGGGGACGGGCAATGACCTGGCACGGTGCCTGCGCTGGGGAGGAGGTGAGGCCACATGAGCATTGCCCAGGGGGTGCCCAGCCCTCGGGGACCCTCCTGTGTAGCTGGGTGGGTGCCATCCCAGGGGAGGGAGGACTCCTGAGCTTCTGGGATGTGGTTAGAGCTTCATCTCAGCCTGATGCCTCTAGCACTTTCCAAACAGAGCAGCCACTGCTTTCTCAACCCCCCCACAGTGGGTCCTGCCCAGCCTTTTCCATCTGGAGAGCCCACCATTAGCTGAAATCTCTGCCACTGCTGCGAGGATGTGCCATAGCAGCAGCCCAAGGGTACCACAGGTGCTTGGCACCCAACTATGACATGGCTGTGCTCCCCTTCATCCTCCTTCCTTCTCCTCTTTCCCTTTCAGGCTATGAAGGAGGAAACCTGATGAAGGTCCTGAAAGACATCGAGCACAGCACAGAAGTGATGCTGGACCGCTGGCAGATAGACGTTATTCCCAGTGACAGGGAGGCCCACGGAGATCCTGTCCCATCCACTATCATCAACAACTACTTCTCCATTGGGGTGGTGAGTTCCACGAGGCAGGGATGGATCTTTCCCTCGCTGTTCCTCCTGCTTACATTCCCAACCTCCCTCCATCTCCTGGCCTTGTTCTTCTGCTTTTATTGTAATGGCAGCACTTAGATACATAAGCAGGCATTGGATTTCTCTCTTCCCAGTGGTAATGTTGCAAGAGCCAGTGTGAAAGGAGCTTAAACAGGGTTCAGGGAAGTTTGGGGTCCCAGGGACAAGGACATTCCACCTGCCAAGACAGCACCCATCAGGAAAGTCCTGCTTTGGTGCTCAAACCACATTCCCCCCATGCATTCCTGGCCCAGGGGAAAATGGCAGCCCTATGCCATGGGTTTTTTCCCCACAGCTGGGGGTCAATCCTGAGAGCAGAAGGGTTTTGGGGAAAGCCCTTCTCTTTCTGGGGGCTTGCAGCACTTTTTTACCATGGTGTGGGCACCCCCGTGCAGCTCTGCAGGATGCTTCCGGGTTCACATCAGCTCTTGCAATTGCCAGGGGGTGTCACTGCAGGTGGCATTTGGTGACAGCTTCTGACTTGGGCTTAAACACCCTCCCCTGTATAAGGAGAGGTTGTGATGAGCTTCAAGAGAGCTGTGACCCTGCTAGGGGAACTGTCTGGGTGCAAGGTCCCAGGGTGTCCTCAGAGCCCCACTGGTCTGCTGGTAGCCCTCTCTCCCCTCCCCTGTGATGAGAGAAGGAGGCCAAGTGCACTAATTACATCGCACTTAACGGGCTTTGGGAGGAGCCTGGCTGAGGGTCCCTCTATCGCCGTGGCACAGCCCCCACACCATGTCCTTGTGCCATGGGGGCCAGTGATGAGCATGAAGAGCTTGGCACATGCCCATGGAGCACAAAGTGGGGGTTCTGTTTGTCTGCTGTGCCACTGAAGTGTCTGTGCTCCTGCTCCCTGCAGGACGCCTCCATCGCCCACCGCTTCCACATCATGCGAGAAAAGCACCCTGAGAAATTCAACAGCAGGTAACAGCTTCCCAGGGCCCTCCCAAAAGCTGGGTGTGGAGGGACACCCTGGGGCTGCCATGCATCATGCCAAGGGCACTTTGTGTTCAGCCAGCCTTAGGGGACAGGCTGGGCATGTACTGTGCATGGGAGGGGTTCAGGACCAGGCATGGCAGGGTTTGGGGTGCTCCTTCAAACCCTGTGTGGTGTGTCAGGCTGCTGGAACTTGGCCATGCACCCAGTTACGTTCATTCATGCTTCATAATTAGCATGGAATTCCAGGACAGGCAGGAGCAGGCCAGGCAGTGAGGGCAGGGCAGACAGCAGATCACAGCTCACTCCTGCTGTGCTTGGGGCACGTGGAAATGGGGTGATGGCAGCGGGCGCTGTGGCTTGTGACCCCCATCCCCAGGTTCAGAAATACCTGCTAGAAAAATCCTGAATGGACCAAAGTGTCTGGCTCTGCCCTGAGGTTTACTTCCCCTTGGCTAACAGCTCCTCATAGCTTACAGCCCCCACTCAAAGCCTGGCACAGCAACGGATGCAGGGGATGAGTCGTGGTCAGGGGCTGCCTGGCATGGTGCCAGGAGGGTTCTGGAGTGTCAGACATCCCCTCCATGGATTACCCTGTCCCCAGCAGCCCTGTCAAGATCCACCAGCCTGTCCCATGCCAAGAGAGCACCCAGCACCCCCATTTCCCCGCCTCCAGATCTGAGCCAGATCTGCCTGTCTCACCACACAGCTCCCTAGGGTCATGATGCCAGCAGTCCCTCTCCATGATGGCTCGTGTCCCCATCCATGGCTCATGTCCCCAGTGCAACAGCTCCAGACAATCTCTGGCAGCCCATCCTGCTGCTAACTGGAGCAAGGCACCATTTCCAAGCAGGATGCTGACATGTCCTTGTGCCCCAGGATGAAGAACAAGCTGTGGTACTTTGAATTCGGAACATCGGAGACCTTTGCAGCCACCTGCAAGAAGCTCCACGACTATGTTGAGGTGGAGGTGGGTTTCCTGGGGGCATCCCTGGCTCCAGCCATGGCATTAAGGCTTTTGGGGAGCTGTTGCCCGTGGCTCTCTCAGGCAGGGCTTTTGGCTGTGTGGGGACAGGGTGCCACCATGGCTTTGACCCCTCACAGTGGCAGGAGGGCACAGCGGCTGGCAGGACCCCCTGTTTCACCACGTGGCATTGCTGCAAAGCCAGCCAGCTGCAGGCAGAAGAATAAGCCTGTATTCCCCACTTCCAGCTGTATTTTAGAGCATGCCTGGAATATTCTCTCTCTAAACTCCATGCTGCTCCCAGCCCTTGTTGGATGACATGGAAACAGCCTTTAATTAGAGCTGAGAGGAGGGCCCATGGTTGCTAAGAGTCCTGTCACTTCTCTGGTGGCGCTGGGGGGTTTGGGCTGTAAACTTCCGTCTCTCCTTATCTCTGGATAAACCACCCTTTTATAACTTAGGCTGGAGGGTGAGGGGAGAAAAATAGTGCTTGCTGGAAGAAACTGGTGGGAATCAGAGCAGGTGGTGTGTGCAGGGTGCTGGCAGTGAGCAGAGAGTGGGTCTGCAGACCTGTGGCCATGAGCAGAGCAATTGAGGTGGGTAGCTGCACCCATGGAATCTGGTGGGAAGGAGCAGGAGCAGCATCAAAACCATTTGACCCCCTTCCCCATCCATGCAGGAGTGTCCCAGGGTGGATAAAGCCCATGTCTGTGGGGTTTGGTGCTGCTGGAGATGGGAATGAGGTGCCCCCCGTTCCTTGCTGGGTGCTCTCCACTGAGCACCCCCACCAGCTGAGCCTACTGGCAGGAAAGTGTTAATCCCACAGTATACGAAGTTGAAAGCAGCAGCCTGTCCTCCCTCAGCTCCCAGGCAACTGTCAGCCTTGCAGAGAAATGGCAGTTTTGTTTTGGAAATTGGCACTCATTCTCCCTACGACTCCTGGAAATGAATTTGCTTTTTCCCCCAGCTGCAAATTTCTCCTTCCAGCCTCGCTGCCAGCACACCATCAGCTGCCCCTGCTCAAAGGGCCCATTGTAGCTCGCTGGCACACAAACCAGGGAGGACTCCACAGAGAGAATTGCTCCTGCCTGTGGGTGTGTGGGCAGGCGTGGGCAGCTGTGGGCAGAACTGGCTGCTGCAGCATCCCATCAGCCCAAACCCTGGGCAGCCAACTCACCCCCATCCCACCGTGGTTGGGTTGGTACCCACTGCCTTGCAGGCAGGTGGGAAAGGTGCCTGCAGTTGGTGGTGATACTCAGGGTATGTTGTCCATCCCACAAGGAATGGGAGCCCTCTTGCTTGGTACCCACTGCTCAGAGTGTTGAAGCCTTTTGTCTCCCACAAGTCACAGTATCATTAAGATGTACTGAGAATGAATTGATTTACATGCTTTTCAAGAGATAGTTCTTCCTCAGAGAGATAGTTCTTCCTTCCCAAACCAGAAGATTCCTGCATTTTGCTTTCAATGCGAGGCTAAAAATAAGATCTCACAGCACCAGGGCAGGCAGAACAGATCTGACACACTGAGGTGTTTGCTCGTGTGAGCACCCAGCTCTGCACACACAGGGCTGGTGCCCTCAGTGCTGGCAAAGGGGGTGGCAAAAATAAACTACAAACCTTTGCTAGAGGAAAACAACTGGAGTCAGAGCAGTAGCAGGGGCTTATCAGCCCATTTCATTCCTCTTGGCATATCAAGTGAGAGCAGAGATGCCTTTGCATCACCGAGATACAAGGAAAAAGCTGTGCTGGGATTTGCTGAAGCACAGAGTGGCAGGTAGGGAGCAGATGCCTCAAGGAAAACAGGAATGCTCTAGAGAAATTCCAGTTGGATGGGAGAGTGGCTGCTTCCACCGGAGGTATCGAGGAAAGGGATCCACGTCTGGGTAATGTGAGAGGACCTGAAGTTAAGAAATGCATTTCCACAGCTGCTGCTTTCAATCCTGTAGGAAAGCTGCAGGCAATGGGTATTTTACCTTTTGCAGGGAATTTTCAGCCAGGGCAGTCCTGCTGTACAACAGCAAAGCCTGGGATGCCAGTTCTGTGTGCCATCTTGTGGATTTCACTCCAAAGCCTGACATTTTTCCATCTGACACCTTTCCCATAATTTCCTTCCAGCCTCATTTTTAGTTTCCAAGTGTCTCTGGAAGACAAACTGGTTTGAACTATTTTTTGGGCAGCCAAACTTTTCAGTCCTTTGGAGTCAGTTTAAACAAGGGGAGATGGGGAAGCATGTGCTGGAGCTCCTTGGCTGGAAGTCACTTCAGGGCTGAGGTGATGTTGCCTCTTATTTTGGGTCACAGCACCAAGCCCAGCCAAGGTTTTATGTGGTCTCCCAGGAACTTGCTTTTTGAAACTGCTATTTCGGACATGTAAAATTCCTATGGAAATAGAGGGGAGAGCAGCACAAGGAAGGTGAAGTGGTGGTTGTCAGCACTCAGAAGGCAAAGTGGGGAGTGTGTCTGCATCTCCAAGCCCAGCCACCCTAGGGCTGCCTGTGCCAGCCTGGGACTATCCTGAGTCATACTTGTCAGGGACCTCTGCTCCTGTGGGGGGGAGAGCAGGCTGGGCCCCATGATGGTGGGCACCAGCCTCCCCAACCCCACATTCCGACACTGCCCATGTCTCTGTCAGTGTGATGGGACCCTGCTGGACCTGAGCAACACGTCCCTGGAGGGCATCGCAGTGCTCAACATCCCCAGCATGTACGGTGGCTCCAACCTCTGGGGCGAGACCAAGAAGCAGCGTGGTTACAACAGGCTGGGCAAGAAGGCACCAGAGAAGCTGCCCAGCACGGTGGTCACTGATGCCAAGGAGCTGAAGTTCTGTGTGCAGGGTGAGCAGTGGGTGATAGGGGTGCATGGGGTTAGGATGGGGGCACTGGGCACCCACCAGCTCTGAAACAACAGCACTGGAGGGGTTTTACTGGCTGGCTGTTTTTTGGGCTGCCAGGGTGACCCCACAACATGGCAAAGGAGGAGCTGGAATAGAGCTGCAGAGCTGGCATCAAGGGCTTTTGTAAGCATCTTTTCCCAGGCTCTCCCACAGTGCTGCCAGCCTTGATGTGGGGTTTGGGAGCAGCACAGTACCCACACTGTGCCCTGGCTGGCACCTTGCACCCCCTGCTGCAGGCACTGGAGCCACCCCCGTGGGCAAGGGCAGCCTGAAGTGGTGGCAGCACTCCCCAGTGGGTAACAGTGGGGTAGGAAGCAGCCAGCAAAATAGGCAAAGTGCCTGGATTTTCCACCCACCACCTCCCACATCCTGGGGCTGGGGTTGGAAGCAACAATGCTGTTGGGATGGCAGTGTCACATTCCAGGCCATCACTGTCCTGAGAGAGCCAGGGGGTAGAGACAGCAGGACAGAGCAAGAGCCAGTCCCAAAGGCACAGCAAGGGACAGCAGGATCAGTCCCTGGGGACATCCCCAGTTGTTGGTGGGTAGGATGGTATCAGAGGGCTTCTCAGGGGTGTGTGAAAGGGAACCCTGGAGGACCAAGTTGTGCCAGAGCTGGGTGCCCTTGCTGGTGGCCCAGAAGAGCAGGATGAGCTGGGAAAAGGGGTAATACCCTGGGATTTGAGCAGATTTCTCACACTGAGGATTCTGCCATGCATGCTGGTTCCTGGGAGCTGCAGCACCCCAGGGCACCCAGGGAAGGGGTGTCACCATTTCATACAATGCCAACAAACAGTCAGAGGGCTGGAGATCTGGGCTGGCACCCTGCAGCCATACAGGCCCAGGTACTGTTGCAGACCAGGAGTATATTTGCTCCAGAGGTGCTGGATAGCAGCATTGCCCAGCATTGCAAACACATTGGTGGTCTCAGGACACAAAGGACATCAGGACACATCCCCACAGTGCCATCAGCCCTGCTGCACTTCAGGACAGCCAGCAGCCCTGGTGTGCTGGCTCTGATGGCAGAAGTGGGGGGATCCCTGGGGATGGGGAAACCAACTCAGACCTCTCTCTCTTGCAGACCTCAGTGACCACCTCCTGGAGGTGGTGGGGCTGGAGGGTGCGATGGAGATGGGTCAGATCTACACGGGACTAAAGAGCGCAGGGAGGAGACTGGCCCAGTGTTCCTCTGTCACCATCAGGTATTTGTCCCTGTCACAGCTGAAGCTGAGCACCCAACCAACAGCAAAACCTGACACCTGTGTCACCCCCGTCCCCTCTCTTTGTGCTTTGCAGGACATCCAAGCTGCTGCCCATGCAGGTGGATGGGGAGCCCTGGATGCAGCCATCCTGCACTGTGAGTCCCCTGGGAGGGGTTAGGAAGCCAGCATGGGCAGGGCCTGGCAGGATGTTGGGATGGGGCTGCAGGTGCTGGCAGGATGAGTCAGGAGGGGCTGGCAGGACAGGATTGGACAGCCTTGTCTTCTGGTGGCAAAGCCTCTGGCTTTGAAGGGAGGCTCCTGTGCTTGCTGGGTGGGTGACCACAGAGCCCAACCAGCTGTGACTGCCCCCATGAAGGCTCTGGACTCATAACAAGCCATTGTGAGAGCTGTGGGGACAGGGACACGCTCATCCCTCTCTGAGTGGGCGGGTCACAGCCGTGTCCCTTCCTGGGGGAGCTGCAGTCCAGTCGTATCTCCCACC
This sequence comes from Hafferia zeledoni, assembly GCA_035583235.1. Classification (NCBI taxonomy): domain Eukaryota; kingdom Metazoa; phylum Chordata; class Aves; order Passeriformes; family Thamnophilidae; genus Hafferia; species Hafferia zeledoni. The sequence continues at coordinate 21,450,099 of JAWWEV010000011.1, forward strand.
ATTCAGCAAGCAGTTTGTGCAGAGGAGAAATCCTATTCCAGCACTGCCTGGATGTGATTCCAGAGCCCTTTGCCCCAGTGCTGGGTGCTGAGCTGCTCCCAACTTGCTGGGGTCACTCCCCAGGGTCCTGGGGCTGGAGGGTGCCCTGGAGAGCTCCGAGACCAGGACCCCCTTACTGAGCTGGGTTTTTCCTCTTTTTAGGTCAAAATTACCCACAAAAGCCAGGTGCCAATGCTGCTGGGCCCACCCCAGAAAAGCAGCTTCTTTTTCCTGAAGAGGAGAAGCCGAACTCGGGATTAAACAGCATCCAAGGAGCTGCAGCCTGGAGGCACCTGGTGTCCCAGCCACCACCTGCTGGCGGGGGGGTCACCAAATCCCTATTCTGCAGCTGTGACAGAAACTCCCCCTCCAGGCCCAGCAGAGGCTTTATCCTGGGAAGATCTTGGAGGCTCCTTCCTGACCACCAGAAACATCTTTTCCAGCAGTGGGCAAAGGCAGGCTGGCATGAGGGAGCACATTTGCTGGAGCAGCACTAGGACTGGGACTTTTTTCCCCTTTATTTAAATACCCCCCATCTGAGCTGAGACTGAACTTGCTCCTGAGGCAATGCCAAGCTCCACTTATTTATTTTTCACCCTCCTGAAGGCCACTGGATGTCTCGCTGCACTGGCTGTCTGTTCTCCAGCCCTCACAATGGGAGGAATTATTTATTTTCTTAACCTAAAGCAGCTGTCTCAGCCACTCACCTCTCTGCTGTGGGGTTTAAGAGACATGCAAAGAGCCATTGCTGCCAGCTCTGCAAGCCACCAGGGTGTGGGACAGGCTGGGGGTCTGACCATGCACAGGGACAACTGTGGGGGGAATGGGAGGAGACTGTTTTGATAGGGAAATGGATAAAAAAAGGAATTTTGGGAGGAGCTGCCAATTCTGGGAAACCCCTGTGCCCCAGGTCTGGGCTTCTCTTTATATTTATGTATTTATTTAGCAAACTTTGGGGGAACTTTGAGGGGTTACCTTTTTATGAGCCTGGGCTGGGTACAGATACCACCTCCCTTCTCTGCTGGCTGTCCTCCATGGCACCTCCTTCCACAAAAATTTTTCTTTCTCCTGAAGCCTTCCAGCCTGCACCAGGGGCTGGGCACCCTGGGGACAAACATCCAGAAGCTCATCTCACGTGGAAATGTCCCTGTTACACCTTTTGACACATCTGCCCATGTGCTTCACCAGGCTGGTGCTTCCCCAGTGCAACTGATGCTGCCTCTGATGCGCTGGATGGCTGCAGGGAGTGGGGGAGAGCAGTTGCCCCTCAGTTTCTGTATGGCCAAGTCCCCCTGCAACCCACTCCAAATCCAAGGAGTCTTGCAGATGCTGCTGCCTGCACAGCTGCCAGAGCCCAGGAGGGATGCACAAGCTGGTATCACCAATGGATGGACAGACCATACAATGCAGCTCCTCTGCACGATGCACAGGGACCAGAAAATGGATGAATGCATGGAGGCTGTGGTGGTCTGGATGTGCTCCCTGGAGTCAGGAGTTGGCAGAACTGGCCCATAGAAAGGCCTGCTGGTTGCTTCTGCAGGCATCCCCTGCCTCCAGCAGTGGCCTTGCATGCAGGGCACACCCAGATCCTGAATCACCCCTGCTCCCAGGCAGCTCCCTTGTGTCTGGTGGAGGCTCCTGTGCTGCTATGAGCAAGCTGGGAGCGATGTGTGCCCCACTGATGGCACCTCCAGCAGGAAAATTGTTGTTTGTCCCCATTATGCCCCTACCACAGAGTTGGGACAAGCCTCCCTGTTCTCCCCAGTGCCCTAATGCCCATCCTGTCCCTCCTGATGCTGCAGGTCCCCACTCAATAGCATTCCTTTGGCAGTGGAGAGAGTGCTGCTGTTATTATGTCTTGGAGTGAAGAGCGAGATGAAAGGGAGCTGTTCATAACCTGTGTACACAGGCACACTTCACCAGCAGTGCATAAATCCACCCTCCTCCTCATCATCATCACCCCAGGCGGTTGTTAATGAGTAGCCAGGTGAAAGCAGCTGGTGCAAGGCCAAACAAAACCCGGTCCTGTAAACCAGCTGCCTCCATTTCCCTAGCCCGTTCTCCAGAGCAGCAGTGCCTAACAGCCCCACACTTGGGGAGGGTAAAAAAACCACTCCTGCCATCTCCAGAGCTTTGCCAGCAAGAGGGTGACAGGTTCATTCTGTGGGATGGCAGCACACAAGGGCAACAGGTTCGGTTCCATTTCTCACCCAGCCACGACCTGGGGTTTTATCCCAGTGTCTGCATGGAATCAGCAGTGCTCCTTGTCCCCAGTCATGGTTTGCTGGGCTCTGGGCAAAGAGCAGCACTGGGGTCTCTGCTGTGGTTTGCTGTCAGTGGTGGTGGAGCCAGGGGAAGGAAGAAGGCACAGTGCCCATGCCCACACCCATGGGCCTGGCAGTGCCGGGGGCAGGGAGTGCTCCTCTGAGCTTAGATCCAGGAGGGGAGACTCAGCCATGTGTCCTGCAGGGCAGGAGTGGGACCATAATATGCCAGGACTTGTTTGCCAGGAGTGCTGGGCTCCAACAGAGACATTCCCTCTGATGGTCAGGGAGGTGGTTCTTGCCACCTGCCCCGGGGGACAAAGCTCCAGTCTGCTCCTGCCCTGCTAAAGGCATGGTCCAACAGGCATGGCAGCTCCCAACCTCCTTAGTCTGATGGTGCAAAGGTCCCCAACTCCAGGGAAGAATATACCATGCAGCTGAGGGACACTCGAGGCCCTGAACCCCCCTTTTCCTCTCGGTGTCCCTCAGTCCAGCCCAGTTCCCAAGGGCGCAGGATGGAACAAACCCCCAGGCAACTGCCCCGGACACTGGTGCCAGTGCTGCACTGGGGGATCCCTGAGAGCCAGGGCACTCCATTCCCACGGGAGCCCCAGCCCCCTCCTCCCGCTGTGTGTGTAGCTGTGGTTGCCTGCATGGAATGGCGTCCGTAGCATAGTGCGTGTTACTGTATACACCTGGACTGCTGTGGGTTTGCCTCTAATAAAGATGGTGATCAACATCTCTGCTGGTCCTGGGGTGAATGGGGGGGCATTCCTGGTCAGGTGTGGGGTCCCCACCTTTGGGGACTAAAGCAGGTTGTGCCCAGTCCAGGGTGCCGGGGCTGAAGGGGTGTTGGCAGTGGCAGCACGATGGAGCAGCGCTCAGTGGGAGCTGCACTGGGCTAAATTTGGAGCCTGCAAAAATTTTTTTTTTCCTGAGTGGGCTCTAAATTTAGCAGGCACTGGTCTCCAGCCCCCCTCCCAGCACTGGCTCTCCAGGGGCTTTGGCTCTTCCCGAGGCATTCCTGTGACCTCTCACCTGCCTGTCCCACAACTACCCTCAGCCCCACCACTTCTTGTCTCCTTGTCCCAGGGGCACTGAGCAGCCCCTGGCCAGCGGCAGCTGTGGCCACCATGGGTCGCACATTGTGACCCCCAGCTCATCCCAACAGCCCACCGTGCTCCCCGGACCGGGTTTTGCCATCCACCCGCTCATGTGTCATCTGCTAATTTTACCTGTGGTGATTTAATCCTGATTGCCTTTGTGCAGAGGGGAAATGAGAGCACTGGTGACTGCAGAGCCCCCCAGGAGCTGGGTGTCCTTGCTGCCCTCTGTGCACTTCCTGTCCCCAGCACACAGGCACTGGCAGGTGGTGCATCCTGGCAGCCCCTGCCATTCCGCCCAGGACACGATGGCAGGTGAGATACCTGCCAAGACCAGCATTATCCTTGGGCAGTGAAGCTGGCCCTGAAGGGCTCTGGAAGCTCATCAGTAACCCAGCATCGACAGAGGAACTCCCATGAGCAGCCCAGAGACATGCTGTGCAGCTCTCCTGGGACAGCAAGTCCATGACCTGAGGCTGAGGATTTCACACTGGCCAGGACAACACTGTACTGACAGGCTTCTAACCCCTGGGTGACTTCCCAGGGTCTGAGCAGAAGTCTCCTCTCCTTCCCAAGCTGAGAAGAGCAGTTTGTAACTGGGCACTATCCCTTGTTTTTGCCTTCTCCAGCAGTAACTTCCCAATCCACAACAATATGAGGCCTTCACAGAGTTCATTTATCCCGTGCAAACTGCTGCATCCTCCCTGCGCAGCCACTGGCAGGTCCCCATGGTGGGTCTTAACACCTTCAGTTACAGGTGGGGAAACTGGTGCACTTAGCACGGAAATGATGCAGTAGGGTGCCTGACAGGCCCCAGCAGCACCACTCTGTCCTAAACTCATTCCCAAACCTCTGGGACTTGCAGTCCTGCAAGAGCTCGTGTCCATGAACCTGCTCAGAGGGATCCATGGCTGGGGCAGCCCCAAACCCCTGCAGGTGGGAACTACTTTTCTCCTGTCCCCTTCTCAAAGGCAACCCTGGCTGCAGGGTGCCTGCAGGGGAAAGGCTGCCCAAGCACGCACTCAGGCGTGGGTTAACCCCGGGGCTTGCAGGGGGACGCGTATGAAGCCGCCTTGCTAGTGTGAAACCACCTCCCCAGAAAGAGGAGAGGACCTTACGGCCTGTGAGGCCCAGGTTCCATCCACCTACATGGCTTGCAGGTTCTTGGGCACGGTGTGCACGGGCACGCCCGCCACGCCGGATCCGGTCCCTTGGGCTGCCCCACCAGCCCCCAAGGCCGCCCGTTAGGCCCCCAACCCCCCTCCTGCAGAGGGCCGCGGCCCCTTTAAATGCTGCGCTGCCCCAGCCCCATCCGCCAGCCTTTGCCACCTTCTATTTTTTTATGAATGAAAAACGTTGGGGGCGGAGCCAGGCAAATCACGCCGCGCCCATTGGCCGACGAGAGCCCCGCCCACTCGGCCGGCATCAATGGCGCTCGGCGGAGCGGCGCCCGGGCGGGCGCGGGGCGGCTCTGCAGCCAATCGGAGGGCGCGGGGCGCCGAGCGGCGGCGCCCCATTGGGCGGCGCGGAGGGTAAACAAGCGGCGCGGGGCGGGGCGTGGCGGAGAGCGCTGGCTCGGGGGCTGCGGGCGGCGCAGAGCGCAGCGCGGTGAGAGGGCTCGGAGCGGAGCGGAGCCTTCCCGGCCCCGGCTGGCCCCTGCCCGCCCCGGCCCCGGCCCGCTGCCGCTCACCCCGCGCCGCCGGAGCCCGCGGCGCCCGGCCGGGTAACGTGCGGGGCTAGCGGCGGGGACGCGGCGCGGGCCTCGGGCGGGGGCGGTGTTTATGAATGGCGCGGGCCGCGCGGTGTGAATGGCGGGGGGCGCGCGCGTGCGGGCGGGCGGGCGCGCGCGCGGGGGACGAGGG
>JAWWEV010000011.1:21455564-21512582 GCA_035583235.1 Hafferia zeledoni
CGAGCGGACCGCCCGCCCCCCCCCGCCGCCTCCTCCCGCTCCTACGGCGCGTGATGTCACGGCTGTTTCTATAGAAATTAGGTGACATCACGAGCCGGGGGGCTGCGACCCGTCACGGCAGGAGCGGGCCGATTCCCCGGGGAGGCCCCGCACCGAGCCAGCCCCGGGGCCAGGGGCTGATCCTGACCCCTCCCCGTCCCCTCCACCCACCAGTCGCGCACCTGCCGGAGCCCAGGCGGGACCTCTCTTACCGGGCCGGCGTCGATGCTGAGCGGGCCGGGGGCACTGCCCGCCTCCCCCGCACCATGGACGGCTTCTACGACCAGCAGGTTCCCTTCATGGGCCCCGGCGTAAGTTTGCCCTCCCTGATCCCTGTTGACACCTCTCTTCCTGACCTTGGGGGCACCCCCTCCCCACCCTTGGGCCACCCACCACTTATCCTTGGGAGTCCCCCCCCCCTTGTCCTTGGAGGCACCCTGTTACCCTTGCGGTCACCCTCCAGCCCTGGGGGCTGCCGCCCTCACGGGCCCTGGTCGTTGCAGAAGTCCTGTGCAGAGGAGGGCCGAGGCCGGCCGGGGGCCGATAGGAAAAGGAAATTTTTGGAGACCGACCTGGCCCACGACTCAGAAGGTAGGCAGGGCTGGCCCAGGCGGGCATGGCCTCTCTGTGGCCCAGCGAGACCGTTTGCCTCGCGTTCATTGGTTCAGAAATAATCCTGCAAATAATGGCAGTTTTATTTATTCTTCTGTGGAGCACATAAGTCTTTCACTCTGTTCCAGAGCTCTTCCAGGATCTCAGCCAGCTCCAAGAGGCCTGGCTAGCTGAAGGCAAGTCTTCTCCTCTGCCTTTTACCATGTAAAATCTTTATATGAGAATTTTTTTGAGAGCTGAAAACGCCATAAACACACTTTTTTGTTTGTTTTTTTTAGCTCAGGTCCCCGATGATGAACAATTTGTCCCAGATTTCCAGTCTGACAACTGTAAGTGATTGTTTTGACTTTTTGTTCTCCAGGGGCCAATGTTTGGGTGCCTGTGCAAAACTTTGCACTGGGTTTGGAGTTGCTTCCTTGAGAAAGGAGTTGTTGCTGGGGCTGAAATGTGGGATCATGGGCTTTTGGGAGAAAACGTGTGGTTTGGGTTCATCGAGATGAAACTTGAAATGTCCTGTCTTTGGTAAATAGGGAAAATCGTGGCCAAAAGCACAGTAATCTCTGTCTGATCTCTGGACTCCTCTGAGACACGCTGCTTGTTCGTAGTAAGGTGGATTTGCTTCTAAACGCTGCTTTTCCTTTTCAAGTAGAAGTGAAAGCCCGTGCTGGGCTCCTTGGTTAGCCACAATCTCTGCAGTTTCTGGAGCTTTTTTCCAGTCCTGGCCCAGCGCTGTTGGCAAGAGTGGGCCTGAGCAGTGAAACTTGAGCCGCTTTAAGCAGCATTAATCACTGGCAAGCGAGCGTGCTTAAAAGGAGGCCAGTGAAAATGCAGTCCCTCGTGAATTGCATAAGAGCCGGAGTTGGTTCTGAGCCGCGGTGCGTTGCAGGAGTGGGTTAGCGGCGAGGGCAGGGCTGGGGGATGGCGTGTGGGGCTTGTGCTGCTCTCCAGACCTCTAAGGGTCGGTTGGGGGGAAGGGGGGGGCAGTCAGGATGTTTTGAGTCGTTACAAGGCAAACACAAGTAGTAGCTTGGTGTTGGTGGCTGGGTTTTGCTACTGAGCCAGACAGCTACGGAACTTAAAGGAAATCAAATTTAGCCTGCAGTCGAACAGATTTTTCATTCCAGCTCTGTCACAGCATGCAGCAGGGTATCTCCTCCGACAGCAAACGCATGTTAATTATTGCTTTTTGATTACTTCGGAGTGGGAAGTTTGCCATTAAGCTGCTCCAGACAGCCCAAGTTTCAGATGTGCTTTTTTCCCTGTCTCCCCTGAGATGAAAGGCGAGCCTGGAGTCAGAAACACAACGGACTGTTGACATCCCCAGCGCAGCCCGGCAGCTCTTGCTCGGAGCGGTAGAAACTGCAGTGTGCGTGGGAGGGTGGCTCTTGGAGCTGAAGCTGTTTCCAGTGCCTTTTGGCAGTCTCTTGTTTCCTTGTAACCTGAAGAGCTCAGGGAGGAGAGACAAACTTTTCTGGGCAATGCAGGGAAAAGAGGGGAATAAGGAAAAGGCTTTGGGTCAGGACTCTTAAAATGTTCTGACCTGCTCAGCCTGCAGACCTGGCGTTGAAACGACTCCGTCACTTGAAAAGAGATCTCCCTGCATGACTCCCCACTACAATAACCTTCCTTAACTTTCCCAGGGAGAGAAAGCAAAGGTTTCCTCTGCTGCTGCTGTGTTGGCTTTGAGGGGGCTCAGGCTCAGGTGGAGGGGAATGAGGAGCCTGGCTCTTCCATCCCTGCACTGAAGAGATTTTAAAGAAGAGAGAAACTCCAGTTTACAGCTTTCTGACCCTATTTTCTCATTTCACTCCATTTTTGAACCCTGTGCCATGTGGAAAGGAAAAGGGGGACGGCTCTGGTGCAGCTCCTGCCTGCACCTGGCTTTCACTAACAGGGACAAACTGCTTTCCTGGGCTGGCAGTCACATTGGGGTTCAGTGTCCTTTAGCTCCCAGGGGAAGGTAAATCCCTCCACAGTCCCTACGGATATGTGTGGGCTCCCATTGGACTCTGTTCCTGCAGTTGGGTGCCTTTTCACTGAGGAAGCTTCTGCTCTCTTATCCTGAGCAAACTTCAGTCTCCTGCCCCATTGTGCATTCTCAGGGCCAAGCTCCCTTGGCACAGCAGCAAAAAGCAGGCTCAGTTTGGGCCCCACTGCAGTGGGGGAGTCATGCACTGCTGCATGTGCTGTGTGGAGTCTCAGAACTTCAGCATTCTTCTCACCTTGCTAAAATCCTGTCATAGCTGCCTGCAGCTCCACTGCTTCCCACTTGCTGTTCCCAATTCCATAGCTGAGATCCCTGGCAGACAGGGCTTAAAGTTGAGGCTTAGAAGCAAAATAACATGCTGGAGGGCAGTGGGTTGCTGTGCTGGGGAGGAAATCCCACTGCAGGGAAAGCAGGGCTGCTCTGAATGAGGGATGTTTTGTTCTCAGCACCCTGGACTGAGCAGCGAGAGGCTGGATTTGGTGTTTATGAGTTGCCCAGGAAAGTGGTGGATCCTCCTGGGAAGGCAGGGACTCCACAGAGCTCACCACAGTGGCTGTCATGTTGTATCCTTGGCTGAGCATAGGTGTGGGTTCACCAGCAATGTGGTCCTGGGGAGGAGAGTGGAAGGGTGGACAATGTTATATCTCCCTCAGTTGTTTATATACCTGAGAAACAATGGGATCATTCTGAGGAGATCAAGGACCACAGGAGGTGGCTTGTTCCCACGGTACTTGTGACCTCCCTGCATGGGAGGCACGTGGCAAAAGCCATGGGCAGGGCACAGAGTGGGTTTTCTTACGCACCAAAATGAAAGCCAGAGGTTTGTTTGTGAGGAAGAGTTGTTTAAACAAAAGAAAGCAGGAGCCTGGCTTCTATTTCTGGCTTCTCTCCTGGCGTGACCTTGGGTGCGTCCTGTAGCGCCGGGAGATGGAGGGGCAGGCACGGAGCTTGGCTCCCAGGTGATGGCTTGGGCAGGTGCCAAGGGCCCTGGGCTGGAAGTGGTGCTTTAATTGCCTTCCCCTTGGCTTGGACAGTGGGTGCTACTGGCAAAGCAAGTGCCCTCCAGACTCTGCCTTTTGGAGGTCCAGTTATGCTGGTGGGTGGGAACAACCTGCCCTGTGCCCCACCAAAGGATTCACTGGGAAATCAAGGCCTCGAGTGGCCTTGGAGCGTCACCCCTTTCCATGGGACACCTCTTGCCTGATGGTTGGCATTTGCGGCATCTCCACTTTGGCTGGTTGTAAGGCACTGGGGTGGTTTGCCTGAGCTCCCCCACCTTCCTCTCCTAGCTGGGCACAGCAGTGGCACATGTGGCTGGTCCCTTGCCCAGCCTCCCCAAAATCCTTTTGTCCCTAGGGGCTAAAGCAGCCCAGAGAGGGGCCATCAGGCTCCCATGGGTGCTCTCGCTGCTCCCACGGCTTAGCCCTTGAGTGGATCTGCCGAGGCGTGTTCTCCAGCCCCATCTATAGTTGAGCTGCTCCCTCTGCCTATTTTTATATATTTTTTTTAGCTTTCAATTATAGTGCCGAGGGCAGGCCCAGAAAGGGTAAAAGTGCTCATGCACCAACATTCTTTGAGACATTGGGTGCTGGGGCAGGGCTCTCCTTCCCAGCCAGGGAGCCTTCCTACCTGGGATCCAAACCCACCACCCTCCCTGGTGCTGGCCCCATTGGCCTTGGTGCCCCCTCAGTTCCTCCAGCCTCCTCAGCCCTGAGCTGGGCATCAGGAGTGCATCGTATGAGCAGCCCTGGCCGGCCCTGCGGTGTTTGTGTAGGAAATCCAAACGTTGCACAGAGTCTGGGCTTGGACAGCTGGTCTCTGTTAGGATCTTAAGGCTCATTTCCCTTTTTTTTGAATGGCAGCGCTAAGCTCTGGGGAAATTTTTCCTTTCTTTTTTTTTTCCTCCCTCAGCCACATGAATGGAGCGCTCCAAAGTGTTTGTGAATGGAGGGTGGTGCCTGCTCAGGGACTGGAGGTTTTTTTTTTTCAATGAATAACCAGACCCCATTGTACGACTGGGAGAAAAACAACTCGCTCCAACAACACAGAGCCTGTTTAGGAGAACCATGCCTGTGATAGGCAGCTGGAGCCCTTCCAAAGCCAGTTCCCCTTTGCTTTCCCGTGGCTTGTGGGGCGCCTGGACTTTGCCGCCACCGTGCCGGCCCCCTGTTAGGGTTGGAAATGCTGAGAGCGGCAAAACCTCACTGGGGAGGGGGGTAAGGAGGAGGAGTGGGACAAATCCGGCTTGGGAGCCATGGAAGGCATGTGGGTTCTGTGCTGGCTCAGCACTGGCCTTTGTGTTTCAAATCCTACTCGGGGGGGGTTTTATGCCCTTGATACCAGCTGTGCTGGGCCCTTACGAGGAAGAGGGACCCGTAGAGAGGGGAGTCAGCAGCTTTTTAAAGGTTTTGACAAGTTAGGGGAGCAGCTAATTACCTGGCAAGCTGTGAACAGTTGTCCTGGAGCTACTCCTCTCAGTGTAGATGGGTTGTGTTTAGGCTTCACATGAAGCTGATACTCCACTTCCGATTAGTCTTGGCTCTCCTCTGAGGCACTATTTAGGTGCAGATCTCCGAGGCATTTTCCCTTTCCTAGAGCGCCTGCTTTTAGAAATTAATTAGCTTAAGCGTATATGATTCAGTTTATATATAGCAAGTGGGCTTGGGAGTGGGTGGTGAGGATTTGGGTTTAATGGGATGTTTGTCACTTGAGCTCATACAATCGTGGGACCCTGGGGCTGGATCTGTTTGGAGCACCTTGGCTGGGGGAAGGTGGATCCCATTTACTGCCTCTCTGGAAGCTGGGTATGCCCCTGTGAGGACAAGTGGGTTGTGGTGTTCTGTTTATGAGCTCTTGGAGCTCCAGTCTGTCAAGCCCCTGCGTTTCTTGCTCCATGGCTTGAGGAGGCAGCCAGTCCATCTGTGGAGCCTGGGCTCAGCTCCACTTGTTGAGGGGCTTTTGGCCTGGCCACAGCAACGTATCTCCTTCATGGCTGTTGTCGAGCTGCCTGTTCCTCTCTCATAGCCTTTGTTCTGCCCCTCTTCGATCCCAGTGGGGAGCAACTCTCCCTCTGTGAGCAATGTCCTGGGCTGCTATGACTGTCCCAGTTCTGCCCTGCCAACCCAGCTCACTCCTGTGCCAATGTTGGGGTCTGTGGGGGCACCATCCTGTCCTGGTTCAGTTCCCTGATGCTCCTGGGGCAGAATTCAGCACTTGATTGCCAAGCAAAGAGCACTCGGGCAGATGCTCCCAGAGCTGTGATGTCCCCATGACTCTCTCCTGTGTGAGTGAGCCTGTACCCTCCTTGGTCTCCTTGCAGTGGTCCTGCACGCCCCACCTCCGGCCAAGATCAAGCGGGAGCTGCCCAGCCCATCCTCGGAGCTGTCCTCCTGCAGCCACGAGCAGGCTCTCTGTGCTGGTTATGGGGACAAGTGCCTCTACAACTGTTGGTAGGTAGCGCCGGGACAGCTGCTGCCCGCAGCCCTCTCGGGGACTCTGCCACGTGGCAGTGTCCCTGTTGGTGTCACCATCAACCCCTGGCCCATCATCTCCTTTGGCAGTGCCTATGACAGGAAACCTCCCACCGGGTTCAAGCCATTAACGCCGCCTGCCACGCCGGTGTCCCCTGCACAGCCTGGGTCGGTGCTGCCACCACCGCCACCAGCGGCCCCAGCCGTGCAGGCGGCTGCCCATGGGGCGGCCCCAGCCCCCCACGTGCTGCAGGAGCAGCGGCAGCAGCAGCAGCCCTTCGCTGTGCCACGGCCACCACACCCGCCCATGCACATGCCAAAGATGATGTCCGAGAACCAATACCCCACAGAGCACAGGTAAGGTGTTCCCCAACCCCCCAGCGACTGCTGGGATCATCTGGGGGGTTATGAGGGCTCTTGGCGTGGGTCAGTGACCCCAAAACGTGAGGAAGGAGGGGGGATGCCTGTCCCTTTTTGTACCCATGCTGCAGTTGCAGACAGTGGGCCAGATGTTGGTGCCCGGGGTCCCATGTGGCAAAGCTGGCTATTTCCTACTGGGATCTTGTGGCTCTTTCTCCTGCTAATGAGGAACTGCTCCTCCCAGCCCCTGGAACATCAGGCAGAGCCTTTTCCCCCCTCTCTGAAAAGGTGAGGGAGGCAGGCACTGCATCCTGCATTTGTTCCTGTGCCAACGGGTGATGGTGCTGAGTCAGGGCTCTGGCCTCCTTATTCCCATGCACTGCAGCTGCACCCCCGAGCTGAGCCCCACCAGCCTGGGGAGCTGTGACCTTCCCTGTCCTGTTGCTATGCACTACTAGGCTGGGAGTTGGTCCTGGGTTCCCCTGTGTATCTCATGCTATCACCATGATTTTGGGGTCTGTAGTGGGAGACCCCTGTTCCGTCCTTCCTCTTGAAGCTGTGGCTTTGTCCCCCATCACTCCAACATCCCTGGACACTTTGCTAGTCCCCACCTTCACCATGGCTTTGCTCCCATGGGTGCTCTCAGTAGGTGCCACAGCACAGGTCACAGAAGACCTCTGGCTTTGCTTGTGGCCTCTGGATGCCCTTTGTGGTGACAGCCACTTTGTCACCCTCGTGGTCACGATGCTAGATGTGGCAGCCTGGGAAATACCATGCAGTGGGGCCATGGAAACCCTTGGAAAGTGCTCACAGTGGGTGAGCATCCCTCCCCAGCAAACCAGAGCTCTGGGTGACCTTGGAGTTATGCAGGGGGCTAGCTGTGACCCCTTGGGAAGCACTGTGCCAGCGTGGGGCTTGGGTTTCGCTCAGGAAGGGCAGAGGGACACGGATCGGAAATGGAGTAATCCCAGCCCGGCAGCTGGGAGGGCTCTGGTTACAAAGCCAAATGGTCCAAGGCCAGCTGAGAGGAGCCGGCACCCGGCACGGAGTTCCGAGATCGCCTTTCAAGGTGCTGGAGGACGAGGGGATGTGGCAGCACTCCCTCGAGATGGTCCCACATCCATGGCCACTAGCAAAGGCCATGCTGGGGCTCTGACTGGTGGTGGCAGCACCCTGGAGCCGAAAATAGTGCTCTCTGCTGTCGAGTTCAAGGTTTAATCCCAACTGTGCAGGCGGATTAGCAACCAGTTGGAGCTACAGAGTGGATTTGGCTTTGCATAAACGCCCACCCATGTGCAGCATCCCCCTGCCCTGCAGTGCTGCCCCTCACCCTGGGGGCAGATTTTACCGGTTTGCAGAGACAGGATCGTTGTGGGCTATTTTTTTGGGTCTGTTTCTCACTCCTTTCCAGATATCTGAAGCCCGGACTGCTTTTCTGTGATGGCCCATGTGCTATCCTGCCCCTCCAGCATGGGGTCCCCAGCACTTGGAAGGGGATGGGGCTCCTCAGCACCCCAGTGGCCCCCATGGGATGAGCCCGTGTGGTGGCCGTGCTCCTGAGGAACCATCCCAGCCTGCTGTGGGTACACCCCGGGAGCACCCCAGGCTGAAGACACCCAGCTGTCAATGCAGTCATAGTCTGGAGTGGGAGCTGGTGGCAGGGCTCACCCCCACTCCACAGTAATGCCATGTCCTTTCCCCCAGGTTTCAGAGGCAGCTGTCTGAGCCCTGCCACACCTTCCCACCGCAGCCTGGGGTCCCGGGGGACAGTCGCCCTGTCTACCACCGGCAGCTGTCGGAGCCCCTGGGCCCGGCTGCCCCCCGCCCTCCTCAGGGATTCAAGCAGGAGTACCATGACCCGCTCTATGAGCCCAGCAGCTCCGGCCTGTCCGGCCCCCCTGGCCACGGCTTCCAGTCACCCATGGGCATCAAGCAGGAGCCCCGGGACTACTGCATTGACTCAGGTGGGTGTGAGTTGAGGGGCGACAAAGTGGGGTTACACCAGTGACATCTAGAGGAGCAGAGCATCTCTGCCATCAGCGTGGTGGGTGCAGGGCTGAGCCTCAGGCAGTGGGTGCTGTATCACCCTGGAATTCCTGTAGTCCTGGGATACTGCTTTGACTTTTTCTTTCCTCTCTTCCTTCCTCCCTTCCCAACAGAGCAGGCTTTCACCTGATGCCATGTGGTGTGGTCAGTGCCATAGCCACAGGCTGGGGTGCCCCAAGGCACCCGCTTGGTCCCCGTGCAACCCTGGCTTGGGGCCAGCTGTGGGATTGCTGACTGCTGGACCCCACCAGCATCACAGAAAAATCCTCTAATCGCCTTAAGACCTAAAAATATCCCAACCTCGAGATGGAGAGTGGCACAGCTGAGCAGATGGTAGGGGAGGCGCGGCGGTGCCTCCCTTCCTGCAGGGCCTGTGAAAACCTGAGCCAACTTAGCCCTTGCTCCAGTGTTCATTGCAGTACCACCCCTAATCACACTGGGTTTTTACCCCAATGTTGAGATTGGACCAGGGAGCGTGGGGAGGGGGGAAGATACCTGGACTTTGCTGCAGGACATGCCTTGGGGAAGTGAATATGCTGCCAAATGCTTGGTGGGACCCAGGGGACTTACATCCTTAATGTCACTTTCATCTCCCTTGCAGAAGTGCCTACCTGCCAGTCCTCATACCTGCGGGGAAATGTCTTCCCCAGCAGCCATGACGGTGAGTGACTCCAGCCCTTTCTCCCCCGTTCATGGCATCCCTGGTGGGTCCCATCCCATCTCTCTTTTGGGGCAGGCACAGCCCTCCAGGAGGCCAGCAAAGCTTCTGGGAACCCCCAAAACACCCACAAGAGCACCGTGGTGCTCATAAGAGCCACATGCACTGGCACTAGCACGAGAAGCAGCCGGCAGGCTCTGCGAGTGTGCCACAAGGGCACAGCAGTGCCATGTAATCTGGGATAATGTGCCTGATATAGCTGCTAAGAGGGTTTTGATTCCACCAGCTTCCCACAGTCAGGGGGGGCAGAGCTGCACAGCGCTCAGCCACTGAAATAACTGGGGAGGAGTTGGCTCCTGGAGCTGGGCGTGGGGTCCTGTGCTGGGGGTTGAGCCAAGCCAGGGTTTTTTGGGGTCCAGCCAGAGTGGTGGAGAAGTCCTGTGCTCACTGAGGGTCTTTTCCCCATAGGGTTTTCATATGAAAAGGACACACGATTGTATTTTGATGACACTTGCGTGGTACCAGAGAGGCTGGAGGGTAAGAATCTGGCCTCAGAGGAGGCCTGCAGGGGGACTAGGGATGATGGAGGGAGATGTGGGGATGCTGGGATCCAGTGTTTGTCTTCTAAAGCCTAGCAGTGCTGGTACAGTGCTCTTAAGAGCTGCGGAGCATCATCCCACTCAGCAGCTTGGCATCATCGCCATGCCCATCTCAGTCCCTGCCACCTCCCTGCCTGCAGCACCATCCCCAGCACCTCTCCCATCTCCCACCCCATGGCCTGATCCTGCCAGGGTGTTTAACCAGCTGTCTCTGTGTGGGCAGGTAAAGTGAAACAGGAGCCCACCCTGTACCGCGAGGGCCCTCCTTACCAGCGGCGTGGGTCCCTGCAGCTGTGGCAGTTCCTGGTCACCCTCCTGGATGACCCTGCCAATGCCCACTTCATCGCGTGGACTGGCCGGGGCATGGAGTTCAAGCTGATTGAGCCTGAGGAGGTATGAGAAGTGGTCCTGCCCTGCAGCTGGAGAGTGGCCATGGGGGATGCAGAAGGGGCTGAATCCTCCCAGTGCAACAGAGTGCTCACACTTGCACTTGAAGCACGACACGTGTCTTCACTCCCTGGGTAGCTGTAGAAATTTGCCATTAATCTCTTCCACTGGCTCTTGGCATGGCATATGCCAGTTCCTGAAGCTGCCTGTGGTCACCAAACATGGGTGGTGTTGCCTCTACCAAGGCCCCCTCCTTCCCAAACTGCTCCCATCCTTCCCCCTGGATTTCCAGCAGCGTCTCCATGCTGGCACACTGCCGTGTTGGAGCCATGTGGCTCTGCAGAGGGTGACACAGAGGAAGAAGCTGTTTGGGGAGTAATTGAAAGCAGCTGTAGCAGGCACAGAGCTGTGCATTGTGGGTAATTACCCATAATGTCTCTTATGCCGTGCATGGAAATTGTGGTTTTTTGAAGCAGCTTTTTTGGCAGGCTCCCCCTAATCAAATGGCTTTTGATTCGGCTCCCGGTTTGGCGGTGGCTGCATGGCTGCAGCTGGAGCGTTTATAATGGCAGGCGGGGCACCACTCCTGGACCGTGGTGATGCCTTCACCCCTGGCTGCTTCAGCTCTCTGAGATGAGTCACTAGCCTGCATTGCTGGTGTTATTTCCTGTGAGGATCCGTGTCCAGGCCCTGGCTGGAGCCCTGATGGCTGCCCCCTCTCTCCCCACAGGTAGCACGACGCTGGGGCATCCAGAAGAACCGGCCAGCCATGAATTACGACAAGCTCAGCCGCTCCTTGCGCTACTACTATGAGAAAGGCATCATGCAGAAGGTGAGTTGACCCCCCTGCCACCCCACAACAGGGTGTGACCGTCCCCTGCTGTCACTGTGGCATCCCAAGTGGTGGCAGGAGGGTGGTTAGCCCTGGTGCCAGGTGTGCAGTTCTCTGTGACTGTACCCCACTGTCCCTGTGGCATCCCAAGCAGCAGCAGGAGGGGGGTGCCAGGTGTGCAGTGCTCTGTCACTGTCCCACTCTGTCACTGTCCCCTGCTGTCACTGTGGCATCCCAAGAGGCAGTAGGAGAGGGGTTAGCCTTGGTGCCAGGTGTGCAGTGCTCTGTGACTGTTCTCCCTGTCACCGTGGCATCCCAAGCAGCAGCAAGAGGGGGATGCCAGGTGTGCAGTGCTCTGTGACTGTTCTCCCTGTCACTGTGGCATCCCAAGCAGCAGCAGAAGGGGGGTTAGCCCTGGTGCCAGGTGTGCAGTGCTCCCCAGGGGCAGGACAAAAGGTCTGGGCACCTCTCCCACCCTCCCTTCTGCTCCCTACAGGTTGCTGGCGAGCGGTACGTCTATAAATTCGTCTGTGACCCCGACGCCCTGTTTTCCATGGCCTATCCTGACAACCAGCGCCCTTTCCTGAAGACAGAACCTGACTGCCCCGTGCCGGAGGAGGAGACGGTGCCGCTGACACACTTTGAGGACAGCCCAGCCTTCCTGCTGGAGATGGATCCCTGCGCCAGCCTTCCCTACGCGGAGGGCTTCGCCTACTGACTCGCCAGCCGGCAGAGCCATCGGCACTAGCGCATCCACCTGGGGCAAACGTGGTTTTCTAAAGAGTATTTTTGGCTGTTCATAAGGAAAAAACACACAAAAACAAAACAACAACAAACCACGTGGGTGCATACACAAATTGGAGGGATCTAAAATACCCCGTGTGTGTCACCAATGAATTCCCACCCTTCCTGTCCAAGGGCTAGTGCACAGGACTGCCCACGGCTGGCACCTCCTGCCACACATCAGCGTGATGTTTTGGGGCACCGGGAGCCTAAAGTTGCAGTGTCTGCCCCAGGCTCTGGCTCTGGCAGTGCCCCAGGACTGGGCTGCGTGGCCACCGAGCCAGTTGTCACGACAATCTGCTTTGCATCGAGCACAATCCGCGTAGCTGCCTTGTGTGGTGGAAAGGGCTTTGATTTGCACAGAGAGGAGGGATGCAGTGGGGGCCGCCTCGGCCAGCACCCCGGGGCTGATGTGTGCAGCATCCTACCCCAACCCTGAGAAGCCTTCTGCCTTCCTCCCAAACCTCCCTCATATAACCTGTTGTTCCCATATAATCCACTGCGTCCTCTCCTTGCCCCCCTCGACCCTCCCCAGCTCTGGCTGTGGGCCATGGGTTGCATTTTGGGGAGGAGACACTGACACTAACCCCTCCTTGTCCTGGGTTTTGGTTGGTTCTTTTTTGGTGGGTTGTTTTTTTTTGGGGTGGGGGAGGGTGTTGTTTGTTTTTGATGTTTTAGGAAAATAAGAAAGGTTTCTAAGCTGATTTTTTGTAGATTTTTGTATTTTAAGGCAAAGCTCTTTTTTGCAGCCCGGCTGCTGTTCCCGAAGCCCCTGGGGCCACCCCCATGGCTTTGCTGGTGGCATGTTTGCAGGGGCAGCCCTCCCTGCCTGCAGCCCCCTGGGATGGCTGCCAAAGGGTCTGGTCCACTCCATTTCACTTTTCCAGTCCTCTTTCCCAGGGGAGCCAGGGCTAACCCGCAGTGCCGGCTCAGCTGCGCTCCCCGTGCTCAGCATGGCCTTGGAGCTGGGCTGTAAGGCTGAGGTGGGCAGGGGTGGGGAGTCCCCCACTCCCCTCCCTGGGTACCCCACTTCTCTCCAGCTCCCCCCTCCCTGCTGCACCTCCTAACACTCGTCCACCACTCATATATCCATACCTGCCTCCCCTGCACCAGGCTACATGTTTTCGTTGTAAATGCTGTATAGGAATTTTTTTTTCTTCTTTAGGTAGCTTCGGTTGGAATTTTTTGGTTTGTTTTTTTTTTTTTTTTTTTGATCTGATTCATTCTTTTTTGGGGAAGTATGAAGATTAACTCTACAAAGACTCGGTTGTTCTCCCCATGGTGGCTGCAGTGGCCTGTACCCATGGGGAGCATTCGGTTTTTGGGATCCCCAGTTTGGGGACAGGGTTTTAACCATTTGCTGTGTGGCAGGTCTGCAGTGCAGAAGGGGTTAATCTGAGGACTGATTTGAAATATCTTTACTCAAGCAGGGCTATGTATCTCCTGCAAAGCTGCATTACATTCTGTACTGTGTACAATAAAGGATCTTGCTTCATGTTCCTCCCAGACTGCCTGGGCTCATGCTTTGCCTGCACTGTGGGATGCTTCCCAGGCTGGGAGGGAGCCCTGGATGTCCCTGTGGGATCTGAAGTGGTCCAGGGTACAAGTTGTCACTTGGGACCTACAGGGCCATGTGTCAAGCTGGAACCAGGTCAGCAGGGCTGCTCTCCCCAGTTCTGGGTTTGTTGCTCCTGGATCTGGATGCTGCCAAGACTTTCACAAAGCCGTGTACAGTGAGAGGATCCGTTTGGAATGGAGTGGCTTCTTTCCAGTGAGATGCAATTTAACATTCCTTCTTCCCCAGGGTTTCTCAGTTAGTGGGTGCTTCCCTTTCCCCTGCAAACCCAAGCCTCTGCCATCAAGCAGAGCTAAAGCTGGTGGGGACCTCTCAGGGAAGCCCCTCCAGGACTTGCTGGTAGCACTCCCCCAGCACTTTATAGCTCCATTTCTAGGCTGGAAAAAATCCAGGATTTGCAAAAAGCTGAGGGAGGTGGGTGAAGGGCAAGGGCTGCTCTGTGGATTCAGTTAAAGGGTCTGTGTTTCCCCTGACGCGCTGAAGAAAAGCTCAAATAACCCAGAACTGGAGTTCCATTGGCCTTCATTTTAGCTGGGCTAAGATCACTGTCTGTCCACTGACTCCCAGCCCATCCTGTGCAGGGTGAGGGGCTGGTGCTGTTGGAGATACTCTGACAGCTCTTCTTTTGCAGGTTTTCATTGCCCAGCCAACCCCCATCCTTAGATAGGCAGTGGAGAGATGGAATGTCCTTAAGTGCCATGATGCTCTTTACACACCTCACCTAAATCCACTCCTGGCCACCAGCCACATTGCTAATGCTTCTTGAGCTGCTGCTCTTCCATTGTGCCTGAAATACTAACCTGAGCAGAGAGCTGTGGCTGTCTCCCAGCCCAGGCAGAGAAAAGCAGGATCTCAAACACCCATCAAAACCAATTCATCTGGCATGAAGCCTTTCAGGAGCTAAATCAGCAGCTCAGACCTAGGAGACGTCTTGCATTCCCTAGGGAGCTCCATGCCAGCCTCCCAACCCTATCCCAATTTTATTTTTGTCAAAGCTCTGTCCTCTTGCCCAAGACTGAAAAACCCAGGTGATCTGAGCTCCAGACAGCGCTTGGTAATCCCACCTCGATGGGGATTTCAGCAGGCTGAGTCCTGGTGGTCAGGATGGAGCGAGGGGAAACCGGGGCCACCGGCAGCGCAGCCGGCAGACAGATGGCTCAGGGCGCCGGGACCTCAGTCTGGTGCACGGCAAGTGTGGGGGACCAGTTATGGATGGCTGGGATGAGCAGATCAGGCAAAGCCTTCATCAAGTGTTTTGTCACACCACAACCCTGCCCCCAGCCCTGCAAATCCTGCTGTGGGCAGGGCTGTGGGCCCCAAGGGCATCCCTCACACTGCGCTTGCAGAAGGGAAAAGATATGATAGGAAAAGAGATGTTTTTCTATTTCAGCCATCAGTACGGGAAGAATTCAGGCCCCAAAGGGTTTGGTACCACGCTGGCTTTTATGTACTTTTGACACACCAAGAATTTGCTCCTCATTTGATTCTGCTAAACATCATATCGCTCCTTTCACACTCCATGCAGAAGGAATGGAGCTGCCTTGGGTGCATGGTCCCATCTATCCACACTCTGAGGGTTGGGGACAAGACACAGCTCAGTGTCCTGCCTGCAGCCTCCCAGGGATGGGGACAAGAGCTCCCAGGCAGTGCAGAGGCTACACTAGCATTTGTCAGGAGCTGGGGAGATGGAGGGGAAACAGGTGAGAAAGCTTCTCTGCACACCTCCTACCCCATAAGATGCTGCTCCCAGGCCCTCCTCAGTCACACTTCAGTGTGCTCTGGGATGGGGACCCTGGCTGGGGAGCACTGCCACGACTACCACCACTTCCTTCTAGGACCAGGAACAGCTGAGGCCACCACTACTCCATCCCCAGGATCAGCCACTCTGGCCCCTCCTCACACACCCCAGCACTGTCTGTGTTCTGCCTTCCTCCTCCTGGCTGCTGGGGAAGATGAAGAGGAGTGAGCAGAAAGGATGATGAAGGATAAACGAGCATTTGGAGGAAGATTCCAGCCATTCAGACCGGGCAAAACTCTGGTGCTGGTGTCCAACCCTGTCTCCAACTCTCCAGCTCGCAGCTTCCATCTCTGTATGGTCCATGTGGTAATGAGCCCATCAGTGATTAAGGGTGAACAACCATCTCTGATACTGTGTAAGAAGACAATAAAATCGTGCCTGCTGTTGAATGGAGACTAATGTGGGGTTTTTTATTTTCTTCTCTTCACTGTCTTGCAACGTGCCCCAAGCTATCCCCTTCCTGGAATGAAAGCTCAGAGATACCAGCTAGTCCAAGGGCTGTTTGAATGAGAGGTGCAGGTTAAAAAAAATTTGGAAAAGAGGAGTATATAAAAGGGAGAACATCATTACAACCCTCCACACATCCATAATTCACGGAGTACATTTCTGCTCTGCCTGTCTTGGAAGCATATAGCCAGACTGGAAAACATTCAAAAAGCAATGGAGACAGCCAAAGGTCTGCTGTGGCTCTTACACAGGAGCGTATAAATAATCTGGCACTTCCGATTGGGGCAGAATTTGTGGCTCAGAGACTTCATATTTAATAGCACATGATGGAGTTTTCCATCGCTGACGGGAAGTGCATTTTTGGGAAGAATTAATGCCCTGGCAGTTTGTTCTTATGGCAGGACTGACAAGCCCAGGACTGAGTCTAGATGTGCTGTGTGGCCCACCACAGGCAGCAAGACACAGCTCCTACCTGACCCAAGTCACAGGGACCATCATTGTGGCTTCATGTCTGTGCTTTGCAGCTGGTGCTGCCAGGGAGATGGGTCACATCACAGCAATCCCTCTGCCCCAGCTATTCCCCAGCTTGGTGTTTTCAATAAGTGGGCTGATTTGGCTCTTAAATACCTGGAGCAACATGAGTGGCTGCTTATGTGACACCAACTTCAGTATGGGTTTGGGCTGGTGAGTGAGGAAAAGGTGAGGAATCTCCACCCAGAGGTACTCAGGGCACCCAGCTCCCTTCACACAGGTCTGGCACCCTCTGCTGCTCCTGGCTGCCACAGGTTTGGTGGTAGCACATCTGGAGAGGCCTTTGGTATTGAAGGTGTGGGTCAGTTCCTACCCACAGGCTGGAGCATTCTGTGGCAGAGAGGACTCCCCTCCCAGCCTGTGCCTTGGGGCTTCTTTCTGCTTTGAGATGTGGGTCTAGATCACTGACATTCCTGGGCAGGTTATAAGCAGAGGGAGACCACTGGCCCCACCTCCTCCTGTGCTCCCACAAAGAAGAGAGTCAGGACTCCACTTGCACTCCAGCACTGAGCTCCCAGCCACATACAAGGCACTAACACCGGAATAAGCCTCTAAGTGGCTTCTGAAACCATGAGCCAATTGCAGCATTAAAGCCTCTCGTGTCACGAGGGAGGCTCCAGCATCCTCTTATGGCAGTAACTGTCCCTGCTATTCCTGTGTTCCGTAGGTACCCATGGACTATTCCTAAACTATCACAGGCATCTACGCAGGAGTAATCCTGAGGAAGGAGTCCCTGCCCATGGCAAGCAGGTAGAACTAGATGGCCTTCAAGGTCCCTTCCAATCCAAATCATTCTAGGATTCTGTGATTTCTTGGCCACTCTTTGGAGAGGCAAGCAAAAAGGGACCCCAGAAGTTCAGATTTTGGATGGGGAATGCTCTCACCTCATTGCAGAAGGAGCAAGATGGGGTGAGCCCCCTTTCTGCATTGAAGGTCTGGGTGCTTGCTTGGCAGGGTGCTCCCAATGTCTGTGATGGGATCCTGGGCAGGGATGGGGCATAAGATGCAATATGAGGTTTTGTTCCAGCTGGAAGTGAAGCCAGTGAGGGACAGAGCTGGGAACTTGTCTGGAGTACAAGTAATCAGCCATAGCATCTTGTTTTGAAGGCTTTTTAGTTTAATATAAGCAAAACCATCCTGGAGGGAACAGGCAGCAACTGAGGTGAGAAACCACGAGCTCCCACAGTACGGGGCCAGCACACCTGTACCCTGCACCCCAAGCTGATCATCCATTGCCTTGCCATAAACTTTGCTGGGACCCATGAAGAAATCTGACAAAACATCTTCAAATGGCAAGCCCTATGCCAGCATTCTTGGACCTGGCACCCTCTGAAGGCTGTTCCCCTTTTTTTCCCTGCAAGATTGAAAGAGGATCTGTCAAGGGTGACCTGCACCCAGACTTGCAAGAACTGCTTTTAAAAAAATCATCTCTTGGTTTCTTGGCTGCCTTAGACCCAGGAGAGGGCAGCAGCAGCCCAGACTGCAGCCTCAACTACCCTTTCTTAAGCTGCTCTTCATCTCCAAAGCTGCATACACACCACTGAGAAAGAAAAACAATATGTGGAGAAAGGAAACATAGAGCAAAAACCTGGTGGGCAGGCTAGTGGTATTCTCCTGGGCTTCAGAATTGTTTTCTTTCAAGGTGGAAGTGGAAAGAGAAGTCTTTCACTGAAAACAAACCAGAGTGCCAGGGCTTTCCATGGCAGTCTTTCATTCTTTTGGCATTTGTGATCCCTACGGATGCTTCTCATGGCACCAAAATGTAAGGTGGTGATGCTGGGGGTGTTCCTGGTAGAGGTGGGAGGTGAGTACAGGCGACAGCATGCCCTGCATGCCCATCACGCTGCTGCAGAGAGGCTAAAATCCCATGAGATCCTGCTCTGAAGCTCCCATGGCTTCACCCAGGGCACTGCAGGGGGATGAAACATCATTACCAGTGCTCCACAGGCACACTGGCCACCTTGCCCTTGCTCAGTTTGCTGTCCCTGAGGGGGCAGGAAAGAATCACAGAATCATAGAATCAGTTGGGTTGGAAGACACCTCTGAGATCATCAAGTCCAACCCTTGATCCAACCCCACTGTGATCACCAGATCATGGCACTCAGTGCCACATCCAGTCTCACCTTAAAAACCTCCAGGGTCAGAGAATCCACCCCCTCTCTGGGCAGCCCATTCCTATGCCTGACCACTCTCTCTGTAAAGAATTTCCCCTGGCAGAGCTTAAGCCCATGTCCTCTTGTCCTACTGTTGGTTGCCTGAGAGAAGAGACCAATCCCCACCTGGCTACAACATCCTCGAAGGCTGGAAACAGGGGAAGTTTTCTACTTCTCCCCCTTGGCACCCCAACACGGGCTCACCCTCATCTTGGTGCTTTGCTGAACACCACATAATTCACACTGCCCATTTCCACCAGCAGCTTCCCTGGTGAAGGTCACCATCCCCTGTGCAGCTGTGACCTTTCCACCCAGCCAGGTTGGCAGCACCCTCCTGCCTTTCCGGGATGAGCTCACCAGGCTGACACAGAGCAGGTGAGTGGGAGGATGACATCCTTACAGCCACCTGCTTTAACAACACGTTGTGGAGCCAACTTGGGGTTTGCTGCAGGCAGTTCCATTTCTGCCTGCGTTGGCATGCCCCATGGCACTTGGGCAACAGTGTGCCCTGCTCCTGGCTCGGAGCACACAGCTGAGCCCACAGCCATGTGGCCTTTGTTCTTAGCTAGGCTCAACTGATGCTTTATTTTTTTTTTTTTTTTTTTTAAGATCACACCCTCTGCAATCACAGAAGTGCACAATTATTGCTTACCAAGGCTGTTCTCCTGAAATGAGTCATGAAAGAAGGAGCTTTGTCACTCTGCCAGACACTGCCTGGATGCTTCTCCAAACAGAACAGCACCAGAGAACAGCCTGATGCTCCCTTTGGGCAGCACCTTCTGCCCCCAGGTGTTACCAGCCAGAGCCTGGACAGAGAGCCTCCTGCATTATTCCTACCTCTTCAGACAAAAAGCTCTTTTCACCCCATTTTTGGGTGAAGCCCTGCATGATATGACACTTGGTGACACTGTGTTTTGTACCAGGCTAGCATCTTGTTTGGGGAGCTACTACTGTGTCCACTACTCCTGCAAAATAGAGCTTTTATTCAGAAAACTACTCAGCCAAAGTGTTGCATCTTCCATCCATCCATCCATCCATCCATCCATCCATCCATCCATCCATCCATCCATCCATCCATCCGTCCATCCATCCGTCCACCCATCCGTCCACCCATCCGTCCATCCGTCCACCCATCTGTGCATCCATCCATCCATCCATCCATCCATCCATCCATCCATCCATCCATCCATCCATCCATCCATCCATCCATCCATCCACTCCTCTCTCCTTCCCTCCCTCCCTGGTGGCACCAGGGCAGAGGAGAGGCTGTGGAGATACTAAAAAAAATCACAACCAAGGTTTGAACCTACAAGGGCCACCAGATTTATGCACTACATACAGCCTGGCTTTCTTCTCTCCCCTGATATGACATCTCATGTCTTAAGTCGATGAAAATGATGTATTCTTGGTGCATGAGAACAGCCAACCCACAGTATGGGGTATCTTACAACAATTTGGAGTTTAGTTCCTTACCTTGAGGTTTTGGACTTCCCCTTCCCAGCAGGAAAGGTTTCTTCTGAAGGATTCTTCTGAAATCAGTGCCAGAGGCAGGAGGCAGATACAGGTCTTTCAGAAATGTCTCATGTATCTAATGAGGGACTAAGAGCACAAGGTTAAGTCTGTGCTACTTTCCATGACTGCTCTTAGTTCCTTTTGTGTTATGGAGCTGACACAGCCCCAAAATGCATTGCTAAGGTGCCTGTTGTTCCCCTCCAGCCAGCTGTAGGCAACTCACACACAAGCTGCAGAATATAGATTCCTGAATTTCCTTCATTCTTGTCTCTCCTCTCCAAAGACTCCCCAGCCAAATTTTGGGATGGAGCCCCTGGCCTGGATACTGTGCACTTGGCTCTCAGCCTTCTCTGCTTCTTCCAGGCCCTGAAAGAAGTGCACATCTCTCACATGAGGCAGCCCATGCTCAATTCCTCCTAAGTCCAAAGGTGTGTTGGCAGCAGCTTTTGGATGAAGCAGGTATGACTTGGCTCCAGTGAGATTTTTTGGCTTTTTTTTTTCTTAAAGTAATAAAATAAACAGATTCCACCCATCAGGTGAGAGGATTTGACAAGCTCTGGCCTGATTATTTCATTGTTATTGAAAATTGCTGATCATTGGCAGCACTGTTGAAACACGTCTGAGGCTGCACACCTGGAGGCAGTGAGGGCTCACCAGCCTGAAAGTGTGCCCAGAGAGCTGAGCTTGTCAAAATGAGCTCACAGCTCTGTCATGGAGGAGACATCAACAGGCAGGACCAGCACAGGGATCATTACTTGAAGCCTGGGGCGTTGTGTGCTGAAAAGTATTATGGGTGAAAATAATCTGGGAAAAACAGCAGAGGTGTGGGAAGGGAGCTGAGAAGCTCTGTGGGCACCACACGTATCTCACAGCTCCAGAGCTGCCAGAATGGCATCATCACCCAGAACAGCATCTCCTCCGACAATGGCATAATCACTGAGAATGGCATTGCCACCAACAATGGCATCCCCTCCTGGACTTGGTGCCAAAACCAGAAGCCCAGTATGAGAGCACAGCCTTGGCTATTGCTTCAGCAAACACAGTCAGTCCCAGCCCTCAGAATCCCAGCAATCCTTTAGCTGAAATCCAGTGGGACTGCTGCCTGGATCAGGCACAGACAGGCTGTGGAGGAGATGCCCTCATTGCCACTGTGTGCTGCCTGTTCTGACAGAGCTGTCAGCTTGGAGTGGGTTTATTTTTAGCCTTTTTTTAGCCTGGTTTCCACAGGAAACAAAACTCCAGCAACCCTCCTTCATCTGTCAAACCCCTCAGCAACTTTTGAACAGTGGCTACTTTGAAAGATCTTTTTTGTTTTGTTTTGTTTTGCTGGGGAGATAGAGCTCCAAAACATCAAACACCCATGAGGTGTCAGGAAAACAGGTGGCTGGGTAGAGGCAGAAATTCCTCTCCTTCCAAAGTCACGGAGATGCTGCAAGTACCCATGTGCCAAACAATCCTCATGGATGTTGATCCCGTGTTGGGCTTGGGATGGTCCCACCATGACACAGGACACCTGATTCCACTGGTATCAGAGTTCATGGGTGGGAGGATGTCACCCAGCACAGGGATCCTGCACCTCTGGCACATCTCCTTCCCTTCCTTGGTACAACTGAGTGGCCATGCTTAGCAGGAGACATCCTTTGTGTATAGGCAAACACAAACAGGAGAAGGAACTTGTGTATTTGCCCCCTGAGGAGGCTGTGAGCAACTTCCTCCTTAACAGGTTGTCTTCACCGTGGTCCTACTTGATGCCTCAGGGGGTTTTGATTTTTTCATTTTTATGGATTTTAGAAGTACTTGTAACTGTAGTAAAATGCAGGTTTAGTGTGTTAATATTTCTAGCAGATTAAGTTCAATGTTTATCTATTGTAGCCTCTACCACATATCAACAGCTCAAATTCTTTTAGCTATTTAGACTTCTCTTCAAGGTAGAAGGCTGAAGAATATCAAAAGACCTGCACCATGAGATATAAACATGAGCCAACAACCTTGGGTCTAAGAACACTGGAAAACCTCCAAGAGCCCTATGTGTGCTGAGGAAGACAAAAATGATGAAGAGAGGGTCCCACTGCCCCCCAGACTCAAATCCTGAGGAGGTGTGACCAGGGGCAGGACGGGGTTGGACTGAGAGATGTGTGACCTGGGGGTTGGGTGGACAATATCATAAAACCCATGGAGATCAGTGTTCAAGGGGAGGGGTGTCATCATGTATTCCTGAAAGCCCTAAGCCTAGACAGTAAAGAATCTACCTTTTTATCTTATCCCACACTAACTTGGCTCAGAGTCCTGTTTTTGGGGTCTCTCAAGGCATCACACTCACCTTGCTACACAAACTGCTTGCTGAGGTGCCCTGTGCCAGACCTGAGCCCTCAGCCTTTAGCAGACACTCATTTTGCACTGATTTTGATTTTACCTTAGTTCACATAAGGAACACATTCTTTCCAGTTTTCACCTCAGAATGTTTCAATAATGCATAGTTTCTCCCAGTCTGCCACAAGGCAGCACCTGGACAAGCCCCTTGGTCAAGCTCTAGGGTCATCTCATCTAATCCATCCCTGCAGGGATGGTGACTGCACCACTGCCCTGGGCAGCCTGTTTCAATGCTTGACCACCAGTGAAGAAATGTTTCCTAATATCCAATCTAAACCTCCCCTTTTGTAAGGCTTGATATGCACACAGGTTACCCCAGGCACAGGCTGTGGCTGAAGTTTCAACAAAAATTCATTCTAACAGTCAAGAACTCCACTATATATATATATATCTATCTCCTAAATGGTTGATAGAGCTGGACAAAAAGGAGAAAACAGAAATCTGTTTCGGTGCTTTTATAACAACACTAAATAATAACCCCCCAGGCTGAGTTCTCCCCTTGGTTTTATGGCCTGCCTGGCCCCTCTGTGGGAGCCCCCAGTCATGTCCGTGAGAATTTTATCACTTGTAGCAAGGGAGTTACCTCTTGGCAGACAGATAAAGAGAACATACACAGCATCCTGCATAGGAATGAATTCCTTCCCACTTTAAAACTTTTTCCTGGCAGCAAAAGTTTCCTTTAATGGGTGCTGAGCTTTCCCTCCTTGCTGTTTCTTCTGAAGGTCCTCTGCTCCTACACCCTCCCATTGAGGGAGAGGCTGTTTGGTCTCATCCCATCCCAAACCCAATGGTTGGTTTACCCACACAGGTGAATATACCCAAAGTGCTCATCCCACCTCAGAGAGCCCCCAGTTTGCCAAGGCAAAGCCAGCACACAGCACTGGGCAGCAGGGAGACAGAGGAACTGGTTTGTCAGCCTCACCCAGAGGTTGAACACAGCCATGTCCCCCCTTCCTGTGAGCCCCACACCTCCTCTGCACAGCAATAGGTGTTGGAAAGAGCAGCTCTCAGAGCACTCAAGAGAGATGCTTTTCTGTAGAGGGCAGGGATGGTAAAACAGCATCAAAGAGCCAACACACATTTACACCTATTTACAGAATCACAGAACAGTTATAAACCATCTCACTCCAAACTCCCTGCCATGGGCAGGGACACCTTCCAATACACCAGGTTGCTCCAAGCCCCGTCCAACCTGGCCTTTATATGCAGGATTAATCAGAGAGGCTCTTTCATGCCATTGTTGTTGTAAGGAATTGCTGCCTCCCTGTGCAGAGATGCCCCCCTGCACTCTGAGGCCTCTGTGCCGTGGCTGAAGGTTGACTCCCCCTGCAGCTCTGCACCTGCCACCAACTCAGCCTGGAGAAGAGGAGACTGAGGGGAGATCTCATTGCATTCTACAACTTCCTTGTGAGGGGAAGAGGAGTGGCAGGCACTGATCTCTGCTCTGTGGTGACCAGTGACAGGACTCGAGGGAACAGCCTGGAGTTGTGTCAGGGCAGGGTCAGGTTGGATATTAGAAAGAGGTTCTTCCTCCAGAGGGTGGTGGGCACAGAACAGGCTCCCCAGGGCAGTGGGCACAGCCCCAAGGCTGCCAGAGCTCCAGGAGTGTTTGGATGATGCTCTGGGGCAAAGGGTGTGACTCTTGGGGCTGGTCCTGTGCAGGGCTGAGGGTTGGACTCACTGATCCTTGTGGGTCCTTCCAACTCGGCACATTCTGTGATTTCGTGACTTTCTGCAGCACCAGTTCCCCTAATTTTCATCACACAGCACAACCACAGGGTTTTTAACTGGCATTGTCTTTCACTTCTCTCCCAGTGCCACAGGTGAGTGTCAGCATCATCACATTCTCCTCTGAGCAGCTTCAACACATGCCTGGTCCAGCTCCTTGATCTGAGGCTCCTGGCCACCCAAAGGACATACAAACCCAGAGGCACCCATGCAGTCTGAAACTGAGAGCTTGGACTGAATATTCCCAATTTTTCCCCAAGCATTTATAACCAGTGTTGTGTTTCATAAGCTAAACTTTTAGTCAAATTAGGTGGGGGAGACAGACAGCAACTGGCCTGTGCTTAGAGGTTGTTGTCCTGTCAGTGATGCCACAGCAGCAGCTCAGGATCCTCCCAGGAACCCCTGCCTGTCCCAAAGCCCACACCCTGAGCTCTGAGCCTATGGGGAAGGAAGTTACTACCTCTACAGAGTCAGCCCTGGAGAGATATGCCCTGCAAATGCAGAGGTCAGTTGTGCTGTCCTGTGTGATCCCTTCAAGGCATCAGTTCTAGGATGTTAAATCCCCCTGTTCGCTCCCTTGGTGCTCCACTCTTCCTTCCCTGCTTCCTTTCTGGTCATGGGATGGGAATGTTCAGCTCTCCCCATGGTCATGGAGCAGGGAGGGACATGCACATGGCTTGCTTCCTCCAGACAAGTGGCCCAGTATTTCACTCCCTCAAAGCATGAGGACATCACTGTCCTTGGAGAAGTTGCTGAAAGCAAATTGAAGGTGCTTTGCTACATATTTCAAGTGAAAGAGACACCAGGATTAAATTCCACTTTTGATCTAATCCTCAACTCCCTCTTCAAGGGAAGTGCAGCTTTGCCTCCAGCCCCGACTGGTGCCTCCCTGCTAAATCACTCTCATCCGAAAGTAAATAAAGCTCTTTGAAAAAGGGCAAATGTTTTCTCAGCTGTGCTTCTTCCCTTCAAATGCGTGGCTGATTGAAATTTTTATGTCTGCAGACAGAAATATATGCAGTCCACAAATGCTTCTTGCTAAGAAGCTGTCTCCACAAGATAACTGGGTTTTGGAAAGTACACTGTGAATCCATGGGAGACTCCTGGACCGCACTGCTACCCTCATTGCTTTCTCTTCTCTGTTTCTTCAGTGCTTTGCATTTCATGAACTCCTAAATGAGCTGATTTAAGTTGCTGCACATTAATCTTGGCATGTTGAGAGTTCAGGCTCCTGGTGTCCTCAGGATGTTGTTTCTGCTCAGCCCTGGAGCTGTGCTTGCCGTGGGAGGCAGCAGCAGAAGCCCATTGGCATTGGATTCAGCAGCGTTTCAAAGGGCCAGAGCTCTGAGGAGGGTGCCAGGCTGCTCTGCCCTGGATGCCTGTGTGCTCCTTCTCCTCCACTTCCAAGTCTGAAATGGGAGTTGAAGCCTAAAACAGACAAGAAAACCTTTTTGCCACTTTTGATGGCAGAACATTCCACTCAGCTGCCCCACACAGCATTCCTGCTCCATCCAGTCTTCATCCCTGCAGAAACCTTCAAGGCTGAGAATTAATAAAAGTCAATACATGGCATTCTACTAACTTCTTTGTTTTTATCAAACTGTTTAAATACAAGCAAAGCTTCTGTGCAATTTTTCCAGTCTTCCCCCTGATGTGCTGCAAGGGTTGGGAAGGGCACCTCATAATTTACCTCGAGCCAGTTCCAGCCTCCAGCAGGTTTATTGCTTGTGATAATACACAGCCTGGGCTTGACTCTGTGAATCCATCACTCTCCTCAGAGACAAAACATGAGCTTGAACATGTAAGTATTTTAGTAGTGCTGTCCTCCTCCTCCAGTTAAGCCATAAAACCTGAGGGCACAGATATTACAAGCACCTTTTCCCAGCTTCAAGTAATCTACCCTTAGCCACAGATTACGGGCTCATGGTGTTCATCAGCTGGTGAGTGTGCCCAAACCCTGAGAGCAGCAGCCTTTCAGCAGTGGCACAAGCTTTGAACACAACCCTTGGAGCTGTTTTCTCCCTTTCAAATGCCAGCCATGCTTTCTCCTTTCTCACCCTGTATAAATGCATGCATCAGCCATAACAGAAGGGGAAAACACACCAGGCAATGGGGCACAATGCCATTTGGGGGAGCAGCCAACTTTGCCACGGCCACCAGATGATTTTCACAGGGTTACCTTCTCTGGGGGACAAAGCAACCTGTTGGGTCAGGTGGCCCTGGGGGTCATCACCTTTGCCCAGGAGCAATGCCAGTGAACTGAGGGGAAAAGCTGACAGCACAAGGCAGGGGAGTTAGCTGGCAGAAGCTTGTCAGGCTTAAAAAGGGCAGTCTGACCATTCCTGGCTGAGGAACTGAGAGCAAAGTATGTTCTAGCAGCTTAAGAGTGATTTAATTGTTCTTTTGAAGCGCCAAGGAGATCAAAATAAAGGCTATTTTGGGGGGGGTTTTAATCCCCTTCTTAGATTACTAGAAAATCCAGGCTCAGCCCTGGTGGGAAATGGGAACAAACTGTCCTTGTGGTCACCACTGCACAGCCCCCGACTGACACCTCCACGTTAGGAGTAAAAAGGCAACATCACAATGCTGGGAAAGCTTCAAGTTCAACTTTCAGGTGGCTTTATGTTCCCTGGACAGTGTCACACAGCACTGGAAGAGTGGATCTGCAGAGCAGGGACCAGCTGCAGGATCTGCAGCTCCTCCCCAGTGAGTCGGGTGAGAAACTGAGAGGGCTGGTCCTGCCAGTTCCCATCCTCCCATCAGACTGTGGACACTGGAGGTCCTTGGTGCTGCCCATGGTCCTCCAAAGGGCAAACCAGTCACCCTTCAGGTGACAAAGTGATCCAGCATGAGTCACATTCCAGCAGGGGAAGGGAATAGAAAACATACCTTATCTTGCTTAAACCCAAAGCTCAACAAAAGCAACAGTGAAGGTCACAAGAAAAGGCTAGAAGTGGAAATTTGAAACAACAGGGGATTGTGTTTGACACCAGTACAGATGTATCAGCAAGTCTCCCTGCAGTGATGGAGAAGACAAGCACTGGTGCTGTCAGCTGGTTTATGGGCAAAGAGATGAAATTTCTCCTGAGTTAAAGCTCTGAAATATGCTTGTAAGGCAGCTGGAAATTTCCTTCCCAAGTTTATTTTTTTCCTTCTGTGAAAGGGGAAGCCTTTTTATTCATCTGACCTTGCCTGGACATGGTCTGCATGTCATGTGGCTGACCCAGGGGCACTCTGTTTCCCACAGACTCTGCCTGAACATGCAATGCACTTCCAGGTCCTGGTGATGGTGTAAAGTTCAATCAAGGATCGCTCTGTTTAGCAGTGCTGGGGGCTCATAATCCCAGTGGGTCAAAATGTTTAGAGTTAAAGAGGTTACAGGCTTTTCTGAGGGAGTATTTAAACTCCAGCTGTCAAACCACTTGCACAGAGGAAATTTATGCAGTCAGCCAGCAGTACATTAAATTGCTGTTTTCTTGACATTAATCTAGTAGCATGCATTGTTTTCACACTGCCCTAAGAGAATAATTAATCTGTGGCAAATCTATGCCTATAAAATTATAAATAGTAGACTTAAAAAAAGGACGACAGCGAAGAAATTCAAGGGGACACACATTGACAAGAGCCACACCAAGAAGGCTCTTGGCAAAGCTGTTGAAACGCCTTCAGGGACTAATCTTTTCAGAAACTTGTCTAAAGGACTTGCAATCTGCTTCATATTCAGTTTAACTGTGCACAAAAAAACATCCACTTGCAGACTTTGCACATTAAAAGGAGAATAAAAAAGAATTACACAGAGTTTTTTCTCACGGTCTAAAGAAGAAGTCTGAAAATGAGGAAGTTTGGGGTTGCAATTACCAAGGAAACCTCAATCTCACTCTGTTACTATTGTTCTGTACTTTGCTCTATAATATAAATGCAAGTCTGATAAATGAAGGCCTTCATAGGCTGTTTTCTTTGCAGGAGAAAAAGCAGTGCAGGAACACAGGTGACATCTGCTGTGAGACTGAGACCACTTTCTTCAGTCCCTTTAAAGAAGGTGAACCTGCTGTCAGTGTTTGACATGGTAGAGGTGAGGCACAGCTCAGGCAGTGGTCATGTCTAGGACAGGACAAGCACTGCTCAAATGCTTATCATTGAAACTCCAAGGCAGCTTTTGTGATAAAACAGGTATTTCCATTGACTGACTGTAGATCTACTACAAACAAACAGAGAACGAGGTTGGTGGTGGAGGTGGAGGATGGTGGGATAATCCTTACTGGAGCAAGTTCTTCTGTGAATAAAGAACTGAGGCTCAGGTTTCTCCAGGCACTACTCTCTGACCTTTACATTCCCCACTGCTATAACCCACAGGCCACTCTTCTCTGCAAAACACTCCATAGCCCAAATAAAAATATATGTGATTTCCCCACCTCCATCCAACCCTTTGTCCCTCCTCCTGTTTCTCCCCAGGCATCTCCCACGCCTCCACCTGACCCTGCCCCATCTCTTCTCTGTGCCTCCAGCTTTCCTGGTGAGACAGCAAGGCAGCAGAGAGCTATGTGAGCAGCAGAGAGTTATGTGTGGCAGCAGCCACGTGTCCCCATGCTGAGAGAAGGTCTGCCACCACTCCCTGTGACTGCTGCCCTTCAGCAAAACAGCCTGAAACAGTGGACTGAAAGGTCACTGGGGACAGGGAGCAGCCCCCCACAAGACAGTTGGTGTGTAGGTAAGTCTCACTTAGAACATTCAGTATGAGGAAAACAGCTTAAAAAAAATGAAGGCAGCTTTTACTGCAAGCAGTTTTCTCAAGCAGATAATTGGAAGTCCCCGGGGAAATGGATGAGATGGGTAGTTTGGGTGTTTTCAGTTTTTGATGCTGGAAGAGCATCAGGTTTTTGGTATGAAGAAGCACAATAGTACTGTAGTACTAACTCTGATACTTGTTTTTTCTTGGTTTTCTTTAACAACTAAATAAACGAGACCTACTCCTGGGACCTGCACCAATCATTCAAAAGGAAAATGTTTATTGGGGTGATAAACAACCAACCCTGATGTCTCCCATCAGGTAGGACTGGCCAAAAGAGAAGAGGGAATAGAAAAATTCACAGAGCCCCAGGATTGTTGAGACGGTAAAGGACTTCTGGAAGTGCTCTGAAATGCCTAAACATTACAGCTAGGACTGAACACAACACAAAAACTTGGCTGCTACACGCTCAAAGCTGTTACTTTCCAAAGGTGCAGCTGTGCGTGCAATTCTGTTTCCTTTGTTGTTTATTTTGGTGGCAAGGCTGGTGGTGATGTGGTTATGGCAGGAGTGAGAAGGCTCAAAGGATCATCCTTTACCACCAAGTGCAAGATGAGCAACAAACACACTGTTCAGCTCCCATATGTGTTTTGCAGGGACCAGCAAATGTAAGAAGACAGAAAAAAGCCAGAGAGGTCTGAAATCTACTCGAGGGCAGCAAAACCACCTCCTCATTATTTCGCAGTTTCCAGGCTGAGCCTTTGCCTGCCTCTGTAACCCCCTTCCCACCCACACACATTCCTTTCCAGCAATGCTGCTTTATTTGGCTTGTCATTATCTTTTTGTTAAATCCACTTAATTGGTGCATTTAACTCTTTATGTTCCTTAATAGTCTCTCTGATAGCACTCTTTTACTGAAAAAAGCGGCCGTAGCCTTAAGTACTACATTTCAAAACAGCATCTAAATTGAGAGAGGTCTTGCCAGTCCCCCTGTCAGACTGTGCTGCTTCAGTAACTCCCATGCACTCCATAAAACACAAGGAATGATAACGGCAAGCTGGACTCGATGAGTTGTGAAGCTGTCCAAGTCAAAGTCTGCACACAACCAGGGTAAATCCAGACATCCAAAGTCTACTTTTCCACAAGCTCCATTAGGACAACACAGCTGTATCCCCTGCTATGGACTACAGAGCTTTCCTGGCCTCTGTTGCAGGCTGGAGGGGATCCTCTCTCTGCCTCTCAACAGTGATTGGTGTAGGTCACCATGTCTTCTGTACCTGCTCTAAATTTCTATAGCTGGATCCACCAACAATCTAAGGAAGAAAATCCCAACTGTAAGGGGTGCCAGCAAAATCCTTAATGCCAATATAATTATGTCATGAAGAAATGAAAATTAAATATTCCTTTGGCAATTTGGGCTTATTTGGGGAACTGCTGCAAGGTTAACACACAAAAATGTCCCAAACTCAGGGTACCATCAGCTGCACCCACACTGGGAGCTTTGTCAGTATAACCCAGCCCAAGGTCTCCCTATCCACCATCAAAGGCAGCACACAGCCTTGATATGGAATAGGAGGCTCTCTCCTCAGTGAGTGTTTTTGTTGGGAGACTGTGGATAGGGAGAGGTTGCTCTTTAAGGGTTTTGATCCACAGGAATTACTTTACTACTGAAAATGTACTTGTAGACCAAGCTGGTATATCACCCTTCACTGGGGGTGTAGCACTGGGGCTAAACTGGGCCCAGTACCCATATGCCAAGACATCAGCCAAAATGCAAAGGGCTGGAACAGCTCAAAGCTGGAATGTGCAAGGATCCAACTCCTACACATCCTCTGCTAGGGCTTCTGCTGGTCAGAGCACAGTACTTCTAACTGCTAGCAGAGATCCTGCCCACAGAGAGCACCCAAAAATCAAGGCTTTGCTTTATTCTCAAACCTCTTTGTAACTCCTGGATGGAAGAGTAAAACCCTCTAAATGTTTGAGAGGGAAATCAGAAAAAACCCCCCCAGCAACACCTCCAATAGTGCCACAAGTTCTTATTCCAGAAGGGTTTTTTTCCATGTTTATTGCCACACTCTCAGGAGCAAGTCACCAGGGAGGGTGTCTTTGTAAGGCTTTGGCAGAGAAAAGGCTGCACAGCCTTTCCTTGCTGATGTCTGCAAGGCCCCACAAGTGCCAGTGAAAACAGCACATTTCTGTCATGACAACAACATGGGTTAAATTCCAGGCATGAGTTGGGCGAGTTGCAGTTTTAACACGTTAACATGTTCTACCAGGGGAAAAGCTGAAGTATTTTTAGCATGGCTGGAGTGTTTGTCTGTGCCGGGTTCTGGCCTTTTTTGGAATTGTTAACTCTGGAAACAAATACAATAGCCTGTGCAATAGTGAAACACCATCTATTTCTTTTATTGTTTGCCACAAAGAAGACTGCAAGTTGTACTTCCAAAGGGATTAAAAGAGAAACACACAACAGCTGCTTTTGCCACAGCTCAGCCCCCTGCCAATGCCAGCCAGTTCACTTACTGTTTCCTATATCTGCCCACGCCCACTGGCCTCTCCTACTTACAAAATCTCACTAAATCTTAGTGGAAAAAAACCACTTTTCTTCATGATGAAGTTCCATCCCGAGTTGTTGCTTGAAGGCCTTGCCCCTCACTGTCCTGTTGGGAGCACAGCAGGAGGGGTCAATAGAACACACACACTACATCATGTGCAACTGCCTTCTCATCCTGCCCCTCACATGCCTGCTCAGACCAGCTTCCAAGACATGTCTGGGAGAAGTATCTGTTGACAAAACGTTTGATTTTAGCCTGTTAAAAACCTGTGTTTTTAAAAAATCTGCTGTGCTGGGGCAGAGGCCAGCAAGTCAGTTTGAGATAAAGGAGATGAAGTTTAAGCACAAATGTAACCACAAGAATTAACACAAGGCAATTCTGAGGACTGAAAGGGGGATCACATTGAGTGAAGGAGGGACACTCTACCTCTCCTGTTTTCTTATTCCATTTCTAACAATGCTCCCCCCCTCCTCCCCTCTGCCTGGTGCTAACATAAAGGTGTAACACAGCCATAAGGAACAGATATCCAACAGTCTGTGCCACACACAGCTGCCATCAGCATGCCCAGGGACTGCCACAGCCAGGCCACACATGCAAGTTACCCAGGGAAACAAGGTTCTTGAAAGCATTCATAGTGAGAGAGGCTCCTGTGGCTGCAAAAGGAGACTATGGTTGATGATCTGCTCTCAGGTGAAGGGAGAGGAGAAAAAGCCTTTGGTTTGTCCCAGTTCTTCTCTTCCTCCTCTTCAGAAATTGCCATTACCAATCTGGGATTACTTCTCCAGTTACTTCTGGTTGCTTCTGGAGTGGGGGAGGAGATGGGGCAGTGGGGCTGCACGTGGCAACTCGGACTCATCTCTCAGGCAGCAGGACAAAGAAGATGGCCTTGAGGAAGTGCCCAAAGCTGCAAACAGCAGCCACGAGCCAGTGGGAGCGCAGGCTGGGGTCAGTATTCACCACGCATTTTGTGATGTCTGCCTAATGAGGAGGGAAGAGAGATCGTCAGAGAGAGGTGCCCACACCAGCCACTGCCACAGGCTCTCGCAGCCCCACAACCCACAGCACCACACCACTGCTGCTGCAGCACCAGAGGTTTGCTCTGATGCTTCTACACATTGAAAGGTATTCAAACAGGCCCAAGAGCCCTGCAAAATACACTTTCTTCATTCCCCATCAACATGGCAAAGTGTCTCCCTTTTCAGCCACCAGTAAGGAAAGAAATGCTACAGGAAGATTGTCCAGCATTTTCCATTTAGGACAGCTAAATACAACTTTCTTTCCCTGTTTGAAAGATCTAGGAAGCTTTGGCAGTATCAGCATTCCCATCCTTTTCTGTTAAGCTAAATGCTTCCCAGAGATTGTCCTGTTTAATATCAGTTCAAGTTGCTTGCACTTTTTCTCTTGCCTTAATGTTTTCTTTGGAAGACATTCAAGCAAGCCAACCCCCAACTTAAATCTAAAGCAATCAAGCTTTGTGTGTGGAAATACGTATGCTGGCAGAGATGCCTCCCAGGCACATGGGCCAGATTTAAAGATCACTTGGGCAGCTGGTTTCAAGTGTTAACAAGAAGAGAAGCTGGCCTGCAATGAATAAAAAATAACAACCACCCAGCAAATTGATGAAGACAGGCTGTCAGCTGGCAAGGGGAGGAGAAAGTGGAAAATATCCAGAGTGTGAAGTGAACAGGACACAGGTAGAGAGAAAATTGAATTTTCTGGTGAAGGAATCAAAATGAGAAGCTCTGCCAGTGACATAACTCTGCGTTGTGGTTAAACTGCAACCTAGCACAAGAAGATGTGGACTGTGGTTGTGTAACACAGGGTGCAGACTCTCAACCCTGAGATGTTCATCCCCAAAACAGGACATGAGAGATAATGAATACTCCAATAATCTTCTCCAGTCCTTCTGCCTGTGTTGAAGACATGGGTGAGCTCTGCCTGACCAACTTTGATCATCATTAGAACAAGGTAAAAGGCGGCTGAAGGGGCAAATCCAAGTGTCTGGTTAGTGAGCACAGCCCCATCATCACCTACAGATCAAAGCTCTGCTGACAGAGCCTCCCTCCTATGTGTTCCAGCAGTTCCTCCCTCACAGTGTCTGGAAGGCTGGCACGCTGCTCCTCCCTGCACTGCTGATCTCCTGGAAGCATCAGGAGATGCTGAGCCCAAGAATAACTGACAAGCAGAGAGTGCAGGAGGGATGAATACAGGCACGTTAAGGATAGGAAGAAACAGGATGACAGGAGGAAGCTGAGTCAGCACAAGGTGTGGAAATGCTGCTGCTCACAGCTCAGAAAACCACGAGCAAATGTAGCACGCAGCTGAGATAGCTAACAGAAGATGCTGCAGTGTGGTACTGGTGGTTTTGGGCACTTTATTGTGGAGGGAAGTAAAGTAGGTCTTCCTGAATACTTTCAGCGATGGCTTAGCACAATCACCCGATTTGCATTTGAAAAAAGTCTGGACTGATTCAGCCTGTTCAATTTTAGCGACCTGCACAATGCCACGTTTAAAACAAAGATGTGGTTAAACCTTGGCTGTAATAATGCCAATGTCATGGGTTCAATCCCCTCTGTGGGCCATTGACTCAAGAGCTGGACTCGATGATCCTTGTGGGTCCCTTCCAGCTCAGAATAGTCTGTGTCTGTGTGAAACTGTCCCTTCAAGTCGAGAGAAGTCATGACATGCAGGTACCTGTCTGAACACACATGTTAGGGAACCTGATCCATGAGAAACATGAGCTCTGAAGTGCTTATGTGAACCAGTACAAGGCCCAAACATGCACACAGGGTTGATTATGGCTGCAGAGGGTTAACTGCCAGATGAGAAAACTCCTTAAAGCTGTGCTACGTTCTCCCAAAGACAATGAGCTCACTGCTCTAACTAAGGGAAACTGCACTCAAAAGCATTTATAAATTTGTATGGGGCTTGCTTAGATAAGCAAAATTGCTCAGCTGTATAACAATTGCCTTAGCTGCTGTTATCCAAATCAAGCATACCTGATAAGGCACTGGAATTGAAAACTTCAAAGCTGCTTAATGAATCAGCTCTTTGAGCCTTGTCAGGCACTGATAAACTGCTGCAATGGCAGTTTGATCTTCTGTGTTAATCGTTCAAAGAAGTTCAAGTCACATGCACAGCTTTGTAGAAAATGCTGCTAAGAAAATTAAAATCTTTCTATTCTGATGTAAAGCCACTCCTGAGGCTGCAAACTCTACACAGGGAGAGACGATGCCTCACAAGTTCAAACCTTTTTCATCCCTCCTGAGGTGTGAGTTTTGTGGGGTAGGGTCTTCTCCACCCTATGGAAGCAGTAAGGGAACCTGCTGCTGAGTGGGGAATTTCAAATGCCTGTCCAAGGTCTCTGCAGTGGCTTTTCTGGACGAGCTCAGGGTATGGTGGTCACTCTTGGCAACCTGAACCTGAGCTGATACATAAGAGATGGGGGGCACACGCACAGGAGAAACAAAGACTGTGCCAAGACAAGCCAACACCAGCTAGACCAAGCAGCAGGTGAGAGGGTCCCCACCCCAGAGTTGTTTGGTCTGGCCATTAGTGAACAAGGCTGGGAAATACCTTGCTGCAGTGCCTAGATCAAGAGGAAGAACATTCAGGGAAACAAAGCACAAGATGGCAGGAGGATTAGCAGCTTTCCCCCAGACTGAGGGGACCTCTTGTTTCTGGTGGGCAAATATCCCCCTGTCACAGCCCAGAATTGCTCATAAGGGTGCTGGAGACAGGCTGTGTCAACGCAACCCAGCAGCCCTCACAGTAAGTTTGCTTGATGGGGGGCAGTGAGATTGGCTTCCCTTCCTTAGGGCCAGATCCCAAGAACAATCAGCACAGGTTCAGGACCTCCAATAGGAATGTGCTGCCGATCTAAAGAGGAGTGATGGCAGAAGGAGCTAGCAAGGGACTTATCTCAGCTGCACAGATCCACTGCTGGTCTGGGGATGGGTTTTGCAGCTTGTTTGCTGTGCAAAAAAACTGTAAAAAAATATCCATTTGAAACTATCCAAACACCTTCTTTTGAACTCTAATGAAATAATACAAAATTTAAAACAAGATGCTAACTTATCAGAACATGCAAGTTTTACCAAAACAAACTAAAAAAACCCAGCTGGGAACTAGAAGGAGACATATTCCTATGCAACATTTCCATTTTAATGAAACTGGATTTTTCCAAAGGAGAAATTGTTTCAGAGAACATATTTCAAGCAGCTCTACAGGTACACAGTTAAAGTAAGACTCAAATAACACTGAGGCAGGGACAGGCATTCACAGGCAGGAACAGTGCTACTTAATCCCAGGATATCCTCTTTACCTGCCTCAGCACAAGTCATTGTGTGGATGGAAAATGGAACAGACCAGGGCATTCAAACCAAAGGTTACTTTTAGCCCAACCAAACAGTTCCCTGAGTCAGTTGGCCTCAAGGTGACACAGTTTTAGAGAGGGCAGGGATTTTAGAGAGGATTGGCACTTAAGAAGTGCACAGGATCCAAAATCAGAACAATGTTACTTTCCCAGTTGCTCTTCACCAAAGAGGTGGCTTCACTCCTGGAGAACCAGCTACAGGCACACTTGGGAAGTCTTGGCACAGAGGAGCAATATCCAGTTTGGAATTGTGGGTCTGTGTGGGTGGGAAGCCTCACCATTTCCTGATGGCTCAGGAATGAATTTCACCTCTTGGAAAAGAGGGAATTTGCTGCTGTGGCTCAGTGTGGAAAGAGTGTATGCCTTGGGAACGAGATGTCCCATGAGCTCAGTGGAGTTGCAGGGCAATATTTAGCTCCAGGCAGCATCTGTCTGGCAGCACACCAAAGCACTTTGGGCTCTGTCACTCCAGGGAGTGTTTGTGTCCCTGCCAGACAGGCACATGGAACATGGTAAACACATACACCACTCAGCTGCCAGACACTCAGCCCACCAGCCAGTCATCCCAGTCTGCTGGGGAGGTCACTGTAAAGGTGTCTGCCTATTCCAGAACACCAAAGTAAAGTTCCTACTCTGAACAATCCTCCACAGGAGCCAATGCTCCCACTGGGTACAGAGAGATTAAAGAAATGAGATGCTTAAAGATGAAAGGAGAATTAAGTTGGCAAGCCTCATTTTTTTGTTTCTGGAAAACAGCAGGTCAAGAAAATCACCAGATGGTTTGGGTTGGAAGAGGCCTTAAAGACCATCTAGTTCCAACCCCTGCCAAGGGCAGTGACAACTTCCACTAGACCAGGTTGAGACCAGGTTGCTCCAAGCCCTGTCCAACCTGGCCTGGAACAATTGCATGGATGGGGTAGCCACAGCTTACCTGGGCAACCTGTGCCAGTGCTTCACTGAAATGACCTCTATTTACAATCTCCCACTATGACTGGCTGTTAGCTCTGGAGAAGATCAGGAACAGAACAGGTGCTGGTGGGTCAGGATGGAATTATTTTGGCTCAGCTACACAGGAAACTGAGGCCCAGAATAGCTGATGCTGTTGAGGGTGGGACCAGTAACAGAACTATGGGTGTAAGTAGGACAGAGGTGGCCATAGGCCTGTGGAGGAGAACCTCACACAGCCTTTTTCAGCATAAAGCTTTAGTGAGGACACTCACTCATCGGGTTATTTTCTGGAAGCAAGTTTGATCAGACAAATTTGATCAGACAGCATATCTTACCCAGCCTCCTCTCCTTTTCAGCCACGTCACCAAGGTCTTGCGGACAAACTCGCCCAGGCAGTCGACGATGGTGTGGACCATGGCTGGCTGTGCGTGCCGCACGCAGTCCACGGCCAGCCCCGCTGCCACGGCATACAGAGACACCACCTTGCCCCACGTGATGCCTGTGGAAAGAAGAGAGGTAATTCAGATTTGTATGTATGTATGGCCAGACTTCATGAACAAAGATTTGGGCAGGACTCTTCCCACGTGGGTGTGCCCTTCCAGCCTGCGCAGGGGATGTTTTAGGTGAGGCTCAGTGTGCACAGAACTGGCCCCACCGTTTAAGTCCTGAGGTCCATCTGCCACGGCCGAGCGAGCTTGGACAGTGACAGTGAAGTCCTCGGGACTGTCACAGCCCCCGGTACTAACTGGGGCTGACCCTGCTGAGCATCCGAGATCTGATGGGATGGGATGGCATGGAGGCTTGAACTGCCAGGGGACAGTCCCACTGAGACTTGAACTCAGATCCTTGGGATTCAGAGTCCAGAGTGCTCTCCTTTATACCACGGGACCGCCTGTACTTCAGATTTACAGAGTGTCAAAGGTTCAAACAAAGGAAGGGCGGTGGGGGTGGAAGGAGGGTTCCTTCAAGGAATTTTTCCCACCCTACCAACACAAAGGTTTTGGGAGTTGAAGTGCCAGGACTGAGAACATAGGAGCAGTTGATATCTCCAGATTCCAACTTAATGGTGGGGCAGACTGAGAAACACGCTCCCAGCACCTGGGAGGGGGAGAGACTTTTTCCTGGGTGCTGCTTCACTTTGTTTTGGGCAGCTGATGGGGGAGAGCCACTGTTTGCTAAGCTGGTGAGAGCTTCTCCTGGCTCTGCTCTTTGCCTTCCCCCCTCCATCTCTGGGCACCCTGAGCTAGAGAGAGGAGAGAGAGAAGGGTCACAGCTGCAATGGGACACACTGCAGACCTTTTTTTCTGAGGACCGGCTTTGACTGCAAGGAAATTTCTGGGAATTACCACCACTCCTCAACTCCCAGCATTTCCTTCTTTTGACCAAAGGACAAGGAGAGAGAGAGAGTCTGCTCTTTCCCCCATGGGAAAGGCTCTATCCTGTGCCACATGA
The DNA here is from genome assembly GCA_035583235.1 of Hafferia zeledoni. Taxonomy (NCBI): domain Eukaryota; kingdom Metazoa; phylum Chordata; class Aves; order Passeriformes; family Thamnophilidae; genus Hafferia; species Hafferia zeledoni. The sequence goes on from JAWWEV010000011.1 coordinate 21,493,509, forward strand.
GTCATTCACCCCCTTGTCTCTGCCTCGCTGGGAAAAGACTGAGAATTCACCTCATAGCCAGCTGAGGTGTGACACTGACACTGTCCATAAATATAATTGCATGTGGAGGAACCTACAGTTGGTTTTTTGGTGCTGGGGGAGTGGTCTGCTCTGGTCTGTTTATAGTTGTATCTATATCTATCTATATATATAGTAGTTAAGAACAGTTACCTTATATACATTTTCTAATTGAAGGGGTTTTTTAATTTAATAAGGGGTGACGTAGTTATTGAAGAGGAATCCTCTCCTCTGGTCTTGGGTAACATTTTGGTTTCCCTCAAACTAAGACACAGACAGACAGACAGACACAGACACACACACACACACGGAGATTATCCGTCTTGGATAATCAAAGGAAATGCCTCTCCCTCATTACGTGTGCCCATGCTGCCTCTGTGCAGCCAAAGTTCTGCATGCTCTCCACCGTGGGAGAAAAGAAATATTAGGGGATCAGGACTGGGGGAAACTCTCCATACAGAGAAGCAGAATGAAATAATCTGATCTTGGCATGGTTTGACCACCTCTCAGCACTGGGGGCACAGCTTTGGAGAGTAGCCCAAAGGCACCACCAGGATAGGGAAGATGTCCACCACCGTGGTTTGTGTTGCCACTGGCGCTCAGCCATGCATGTGCTGCTCAGGAGGTGATGGAATCCAAATAGTTTGAACAACCTGAGGTTTTTGTCACCAGCACAACCCTTTAGCACCCTTTAGACAAAGCATTCCTGTTTTTTAATAGATCAGAGAAAACTGTTCCAATGTGACACACAAAGCACATGAGATAAGCATGGCACAAAAGCAAAACGGGGAGGCAAAGCTACAGGGCCAAGAGGGTTCACAGAATCACAGCAGGAATACAGGATTCATAGAATCCTGAGTTGGAAGGGACACACAAGGATCATCGAGACAAAACCTTGGCCCTACAGAGGACAGCTTCAAGAATCCCATCATGTGACTGAGAGCCTTGTCCAAATGCTCCTTGAGCTCCAGCAGGTTTGGGGCTGTGACCATTGCCCTGAGGAGCCTGTTCCAGTGTTCAACCACCCTTTGGGTGAAGAGCCTTTTCCTAATATCCACTCTAACCCCACTGCCATAGCTTCATGCCATTCCCTTGGGTCCTGTCTGCAAAGAGCAGAGTGCCTGCCTCTCCTCTTCCCCTCATGAGGAAGCTGTTGATCAGGGTTGGTGTCCTCTTCAATGCAAGGAGCACGCCTCAGTCTCCACTTGAAAAACAGGCAGCTTCAAGAATTCAGCCACTCAACCTACAATACTGAACACTGCCTATGCTACACCACTGAGGGGAGGGCAGTGCAGGCATGGTATCAGTTATCTAATCTCCCAGAAGACAGCCTTCCTGCCAGGCCAGGCTGCCCACAGCAAGCGCTCCATGGAAGTTCTCCCAGCAGCAGTCATCTTCCTGTTAGTACTAGTGATAAGCACTTGAGCTCAGCTCTGGGTACCAGCCAACTTCCTGGGGTATCCCCCATGCTTCACCAACACCCTAAACCCTTCCTGCTCAAACATCACAGCCAGCTGTGCCTCATCAGGCTTTTATCAGGACCTGGAAATGCAACTCTTTTGCTTCCATGAAGAACTACCACTGCACAATGCCACATGGAATTCCTTTGGATATGCTGGAAAGTTGAATTCCCCCCCTGTGCTTTGTTATCTGGAATAGCCATATTTATCAAGCGTACTGTGAAGTATTTTACAGTGTGAGATCTCTGTGGAATCTGTCCAAGGTCTCTCCCAGAAGACTGGTGAAGTTCCAGTATTTAAAAACCACACAGAACTGTTCTACAGGGTTGCAACAAGAAAGAAAATGGGTGAGAGGATGGGAAGATTTGTTCAGTGACTAGATCTAAAGACCTGGAGGGGTTAAACACACCATCAGAAAACTGGGCGTGCTCAGCAAGCCAAAACATGATTTAAATGGGGTGAATAGTCTCCCTCTCCTTCATTGCATTCTCAGATCCCCAAGCATCCCCATCTCTGGTATGGAGCTCCAGCCTGCTCACAGCTATTCTCACTGCAGCAGAGCACCCCATATTCCTTTAAAAAAAAGAGATTTCAGACCATTTCCACAGTTCTTCCACTTAGTGACTCAAAAGAAACACTCACACTAACACTTTTAGGAATCACTTTTCTTTTTTTCCCTTAAAAAAAGTACTGAACTTTAGAGGAACTCTTCAAATGTCAGCCACAGGAATACCTTGTTAGGCTGAAGAAAATCCATTCAGTGTTCCAAAAAAAGCCATTTTTCACTCATGACTAATGTAAGATCAAAATCTCCAGATGATCCTTTCGTGAGGCTCTTCAGCAAGTGACAGCAGTGGCTCAGTGTCCCCTGTGATACTCCTCTTCCCCAACACTAGCCCTGAGATCAGAGGAAGTTATTAATATGGCTAAAGCAACTGTTATTCTTTTATTCTTTTTCTGGGTTTATTTGCTGAGCAGGCCCTGCAGTGCCCCTGCCCCAGAGCTGTCACTTTGGAAGTTCACTGCCTGTGTGGCATTCACACTATTTATTTGCCTTTCTCACATTGTGTGTCACCATGACAGCCAGCACAACGAGCCAGGAAGAGACTATGAAACCACGTGAGAAAATACCAAACAGAAGGGTTCTCCTAGCAAGAAAGAGTCCCAGTCATTATGTCTCTACCTAATGAAAGAGGCTTTAAGGTGTTACACTCCTTGCTTATGATCTCTCTGGGACTAGAGCCTCAGCTGGCTTATACTCAGCTTTAATGTCAGTCAGTTTTACAGTTCTCCCTCCTTGCAGAAATGTGGCTCCTTGAATCTTGAGTTACATGAACCAAAGTTACCCAAAATTCCAGGGAAGAGTTCACTGGCTTATTCCCAAGCTTTTACTGACAGCACTCTTTAAGTATCTGAAGCAAGTCCATTAGCTCTGAGATATTCACATGACAGTAATGAAGACTGACAGGGCTGAGGTCCCTCTGGTACAGAAAGACAGCTGCAATTTTGGTTAACTTTATTTTAACCCCAAATTTCTCTTTCCAATTTCTCTTTTCTGTATCCACAGCCTGTGAAAGATAAAGGCTCAAGAGACTCATGACTTCCACAGTACACAGGAAAGCAGTTTACTCTAAGACACGTCAGTCCAGTGAGGATGGAGAGGAAAACCTTCAGCTCCAGCTTCCCTGCCAAGGTTGTTCCATAGTGGTACCTGCTGCAGGACTTGCACAAGGTGAAGGTTTCTCTGGCACATGGAGAGAAACCCTGTCCCTTTCACTGGACAGCAGAAAGAGGATGAGTTATTGGCCCATGCTTATCATGGTGATGGATGTGGAGGGCTTGGCAGTCCCATCCTCTTTCCAGGGCATGTCTATCAGGGTCAAACCAATCTTTCAATCTGCTTTTCCTGTTACTAGCAGAGCCAGGCCATGGGGGTGGTGTGGAGGACATTCCCTCCTGATTTTCATGTCTGAAAGTCCTATTGTCACTGCTGAGGGCAGAAGATGGAGACAGCTGGCTGAGCTCCTCACCTGCAACAGCAGGGCACAGCTTATGCTCTTGTTCTCACCAGTTATAGAATTATAGAATCATAGAATTATCTAGCTTAGAAAAGACCTCTGAGATCACTGAGTCCAACCTTTGACCTAACACCACACTCTGCCTACCAGACCATGGCACTAAGTGCCATATTCAGTCTCTTCTTAAATACCTTCAGGGATGGTGACTTGACGACCTCCCTGGGCAGGCCATTCCAATGCCCAATCACTCTTTCTGTAAAGAACTTCTTTCTAATGTCTAATCTAAATCTCCTCTGGCAGAGCTTAAGCCCCTGCCCTCTTGTTCTACTGCTGAGTGCCTGGGAGAAGAGACCAACCCCCACCTGGCTGGAATTTCCCTTCAGGCAGTTCCAGACAGTGCTGAGGTCACCTCTGAGCCTCCTCTTCTCCAGGCTAAACACCCCCAGCTCCCTCAGCCTCTCCCCACAGCACTTGTGCTCCAGTCCCTTCTCCAGCCTCGTTGCTCTTCTCTGGACCTGCTCCAGCACCTCAATATCGTTCCTAAATTGAGGGGCCCAGTTGTTGTAGAGGAGCCCTGAAGCAAGGGAAGAGCAGACATCTCAAGCACTTGGGCCATCCCTGTGGCTGGTCCCCCTCCGCAGGAGGGCTCCAGCAGCCATCCAGCCCCAGACAGGACACGACAGGGGAACACGCCTCAACAATCCTCCTCTGCCCTTTCCCAGGACACCAGCTCCATTAGTTTTCCCCTCTCAAGGACTCCCTTGGCAGGGGCAGAGGAGCACAATGTAATGGAAGGGCAGTGCCTCTGTCCCCCATGATGTCCAGGCCAGGTTCAGGGTGACACTAGTGTGATGCATTCCTTAGCATAAGCTGGAATTGCATCTAGCCAGTGCACATAAGCAGCAGAGACACATCACCTTGCTCCAAATTCCTCAAAAGGCCTGGCTGCCATCCATGCAAGGGTGAAATGGGCACATGTCACCAAGCAAGACAACCCACTCACAGGGCTTCCCACTGTGTGGACCAGCATGCACAGGAGCTAACAACAACAGGGAATGGAAAACTGATCCAGAAAGGAATAATCAAAACAGAGAAAGCTCCAAAACTTCTGCACACAGAGATGGAACAAAGGGATATGGAAAAAGTGAAGAGCTGCTTAGAAAGCATTATAAAAAAATAAGAAATACAAGTTGCAGACTCAAGGTCAGCCATGGAGCTGAAAGTATGTAAACACTGGCGAGCCCAGGGGAAAATGAATTAGCAGGAGAGGAGTACTCATGAAAGTGTTCCTGTTCATATCAGCTTGTCTGCCCCAGGGGAGAGCTGAGGAAACCATGAGACATGGCTGTGCAGTCTCAGAGCACCACACTGCCCAAGGTTACTCAAATAAACTTCCCTCTGCTCCACTCTGCATCAAAGCCTCGCTTGCAAGTCAGACCTAGAAGAAACACGATCCAGTGCTGTAAGAATAAGCCAGACACAATATACTCTGGTGGAAAGAGAGAAGCCAAGAGGAATGTGCACAAGGCAGGAAGTTCAAGTCATAAGGCCTAAGCAATGAGGGAGCAGTGGGATGCATTTCTAACTGCATTTCATAGAATGAAAGAATGGTTTGGGTTGGAAGGGAACTCAAAGCTCCTCTCATTCCACCCCAGAATCGGAATCACCTAGGTTAGAAAAGACCTCTGAGATCATCGAGTCCAGCCTAAGACTTAACACCACGTTGTCAACTAGACCATGGCACTAAGTGCCACATCCAGTCTTTTCACCAGCCTAGCACCTCTTACAAACAGCAGGGAACTGTTTCCTTTAGGAAAGGAAAATGCATGTCCCTTTTCTACTTTTGTTTCTCTACTAAGTGACCCCTTGATTCTGGGATTTTTTCAAACAGCTAATGGGCATGTCAGCTCAGCCAGGCCCCAGTCCACACCCTGTTAAAGTCAGGTGAAAGTCTCCCACTGCCTGCAGAGCAGCTTCGCACCACACATCAGAAGCAATGGTAACACCACAGAGGTGATGCTGCTGCAGATCCTTCGCCATCCAAAGCAGATCAGGGCTCTTTGGTGCACATCTCCACACAGAGGGGCTCTCATTCTCAATAACTAACAGGTTGTATGGAAACAGGGGAGCAAAATACAGCTTGAGCCTTACCATAGTCTCTTCTCCCAGATGACAAGCAATGGGACAAGAGGAAATGGCCTCAAGTTGCATCAGGGGAGGTTTAGATTGGATATTAGGAAAAATTTCTTCACTGAAAGGGCAGTCAGGCATGGAAACAGGCTGCCCAGGCCTTAGTCAAGACTTGTAGACAGCATGGACAAGAGTGAGCACAGCCAGAGCTACACTATGAAGACTCAAAACCAGACCAGAGTGTGGAAGACAGACATGTGAGAGATTGAGAAAACCTCTCCAGCAAGAAAGGATCAAAATCCCCCACCCCCTTGCTGGAAAGGCATTGTGAGTGACTAGTGGGGCTCCCCAGGCTCTCTAGGCACTGCAGTGCCAGGCTGTAGCTGTTTTCTTAATAAACTGCACAGTGGAAAACAGCCTGGGATGTTTTAGCCCTTGGTAATTGGCATGGAAATTCAGACTGAACTTGAGTGTCTGGTTTCCTTTGCTCAGTAAGAGCCTCTTTCCTCTGAACTATGAAAAAAAAAAGTAAGGAATGAATGTCTGGCTGTCACAGCCAACTCCGATTTGCTGGATTTAGTATTAAATGCTGAGTCTTGAGGTGGCAGTGGGATCCAGGAATACTAAAAATCAGCAAACTCCTACCCATCTACCACTCAGCAACTTCTACCAAGAGAAGTTACAATAACAAGTCAACAAAAGCAATTGAATACACAACCCCCAGCAAAGTGGCAGAGATGAGAATGAATTAAAATCAGAGAATAGAGAGCACTGGCAAGGTTTGAATGCACCCCCTATGCAGCCATCCCACTGCCAGCCATTTCTGCAGCACAGTGTCCCCAGACAAGGGGCACCACAGCTCTAGCCTGTGCTTCTGCCCTGCTCCCAAAGCCTCCAGCACTGTCAGCCTCACAAGAGCTGAGCTCAGATTCCTTTCTTACTACCCTGAAAAAAACAAGTTTGGTATGAAGAGCTATGATTTCTAGCTTTGATTTTAAACTCTGCACACCTTGCATCTGACTCCTGAACTGAGATCAGCTGAAAAGCACCAAGAAAATGCAACTCTCAATGAATTTGCCAATATATATTGAGAGCAGGATTCCTAGAAGGCAGAAGAGCTTTCTCCCCAGCATCGTGTTTATGCAGCATAGGAGCACACAGGGTCTGCTCCAATTGCAGCCATCCACCTTTCTGGCTTAGGTCCCCGTGTCACTTGAGCTCTGGAGGTGGGCCAGTTCTGATTGCAGTCAGCTATAGCAATCTAAGATCACCTACTCACCTGCAATGCAAATAGCTGAGCCTGCCAACTTGACCCTTGTTTTTCTGTAAGCCTTTAAGCAAGTAAAGCTCAGCACTAAGTGACAAGACAAGGCACCTGCCCTTTGAACACAGCCACACTCAGACATTCCTGCCATACTTGCCTGGCTCTTGCTTTCTGAGCTCGCCTCCCAAGCCAGCCCTGTAACAAAGGCAATCTGTACCCCAGGCATCTCTGAAAGGCTGCTGAGGGCTGCAGTACCAGCCCCTCAATCCAATTCCATGCATTTCCCACAACACAGCATCCATTTCCCTAGCTCAGGGAGTAAATCGGCCCTGCTCAACCTGCCAGGAGCCCTGCTTGAGCAGTCCCTCTCAGAGATTTCTTTTGCCATTATTGTGATTCTAGGGAGGATCCATCCTCTCCACCACAACACACTTCACACCTTCTCCATGTCAGGGGTCCTGCAGGGTGTCAGTGGTTCTGTGTAAAGAAGCACAGCTGACTGAGAAGATAAAAAGCTTTTCGTAAGGAAGCTTGTTTGAAAGTACAACAGAAACCTGGATTTCTATACTGTAGTGACTATTCCCAAGGTGACAAGAGTCACTGCATCCTGTGACACTTGACAGGTCATTGTCGCTGGTTCCAGTACTTTCACACTGCTATCCTGCTAGAAAGTTGCTGTCTCGGGATTTTTTTCCTTTTTCTTTTGTTTTGTTTCCAGTCTCTAAGATCTACTGTCCTTCCACAGACAACACAAGACATTGCAGAAAACCTACAACAGTGTTAGGACCTGCCTGACATAAATCTCTGTGTAAAAGGTTTCTCTTCCCTTGATTCCCACAGGCTGCATTTGCAGTCACAGGCAGGGACTGTTACCAGCGAAGGCTGAGGTTCTCTTGCAGGAACACAGCACAAGGCATATCTTTGCTTTTGACCATCATCTCTGGAACCAGTCTAACAGCAGCAGCAGAACTGTCACATCTAAGCTGGGAGAAAGTTCAAAGCACCTGTTCATCTGGAACAGCCTCCAGGGAGAAGACTCTCCCAATATAAGAAAGGAGAAGCAGCAGACTCCATTGAAGTTCTGGCTATTGCTGTGGGAAAGGAAGCCAGGAGGAGAGGAACTCCCTTGTGATGAGATGTTCTGGCTCCCAGCATCAGCAGCGTGAGCTGGAACAAGGGAGACTCCCATGCAATGAATCTTCGGCAGCTGCCAATGGTGAGCACAGAGGCTTGGAATGAGTGACCTCCCTGTGCAATGAGGTAACACCACCTCCTATCGAGGAAGGGCAGGAGGTGCCTTCTAGAATGAGCCAGAACCTGCTGGAAGCATGTAACAACACAAGGCATTTCTCTGCCAGAACAGAGCTAAGAGGAGCTCTCATTAAATCATTAAAGCAGGGCACACTGCCAAACTGCCCACAGCCCTTTCAGAAATCAGGCCCCACCTTGCAGGCTATCCCAGAAACATGCCTTCTCCGAGACAGGTGGCTCCATTCTGTTCTTTTCCACCCAGCCCTTCTGTGTATCTGTCTGGGCACAGTACCTGCAGTGAAAATCTGGGCAGCCACTGCCAGGAAGGCATCCGTCACCACCGTCTCCGAGTGCAGGGAGATGTTCAGCTGGCGCGCGATGTTCCGGTAGACGTTGGGGCGAATGTATTCCAGCTCATCCCCTGGAAGCAAACAGCCAGCAGTCAGCACAGGCAACACCAAGTCCTGCTCTCTCCATGTGGGAATTATGACTGGGGCCACCCCACAGATCCCTTCAGACAGAGAGACTGAACCCCAGCTTCACCTGAGTTTAAGCAGACTGCAGAGTGCTTAGGGTCCTTTAGATGCAACTCCCTACCACCTGCACCCTCCTTTCCCAATATCCCCTGTGCCTGTGACTGCTAAAGGGAGTGGGGACAGGCAGCGGCCTTGTATCAGTGGTGTGGCTGCAGTAATCCCCGAAATGCTGTTTCCAGGCTGGCTGCCTGGCTTACCTACAACACAGGACACAGTACTCAGATAAGCACAGCCATCTCATTTTATTTCAGAAGTGAGAAAGAGGCATGTATGTCCATGTCAGCTTTTGAGAGATACACCCTTTCTCAGCACCCCATCAGGCTTGTACAAAAATGCCTGAAGCACATGAGAGCAACTCAAGAAAGCTGGAGGCTGATGAAAGCCAAGGATCCACCCAGAGCTGCACAACATTAATTGAGCAAAGAGTCTCTCAGCTCGGCTATTTTCCACTCACACAGGCAGAGCATTGATCTAGAGTTCTTCCTCTCCTCTAAATGGTTAAAGAGATGTTCATTTGCATGGCTGACTCTTCAGCAGCAAGATTCCTGACACAGACAGACACATGCTTTACCTCCAGAGTGTTTTTTCCCAGCTGGGAAATGGTTGGAGGTATTAGGTCAGCTTGAAGATCAAGATGGAATTACCAAGGACAAACAGAGAACCTCCTCCCATAGGACTGAGCAATGGCGCTTGGGAAACAACAGTAAAGCTTTTCCTCTGTAGCAAACCAAAGCATTTTTGAGAAGTAGAATGAATAAAGCCCAGTTTCCAAGGGATTTCTCTCTGTAGGAGTTCATGGATATTTAATGAAGGTTGCATAGCTGCTGTAGGAGCATGACTTAACACAAACATTGCATGGGATGAAAGTCCTTTGTGCACAGAGAGTCCTATTTGGCTTAGATTTGGGACACACCGTGCCCTTCTCCTGCACAAGGGTGTTCTGGGAAGAGGAAGAGCTACCCCAACAGCTTAACATCCCACTGCAAGACCCAGGTGGCTTGGCCCAGCCAGAAAGCTACTGATCCTCCTCAAAATTTCACTTATATGGGAGCTTAAAAGGAAGATGCCACCACAATAAGGAGCTTGTTCCTGAGTCATTAGCTACTGATCCTTAATTCATTTAACTGGCACTCAGCACAGTCAAAACCCAGCTCTACAGAATTCCACAGCTGAGCTCTCCTGGCACTTTCTGAGTGTGGAATTGTCCCAGTCTAATGGCAAGAGGAAACCCTGCCAACACATGGTCAGCCCTGATAACAAGAAACCTTACTTGCACTACTCAACAGCTGTTTTCTCCTCACAGGCACCACACAGGGTTCCTGATAAATGTTGGGAAATGGGGATAGCCCTAGTTAGCCAAGAGGGATGCATGGGAGGCTGGGATCAGCACTTAGTAGTCTGCCACTGTTACAGCTTCTAACAAGCAGTGCCTGGAAGCCCCAGATGAGCTCAGGGTTTGGTTGGAGGGACACATGCACTGCTCTGCAGCACAAGGCAGACAGGAGCATCTGGGGAAGGAAAGCACAGGAAAGCATTCCCAGGTTCAGAGAGAATCCCTGCTCTAGCAGTCCCAGGATGTCTCCTGCAGCATGTTACATTGGTGCTGGTCTTCAGTGTCCTTGTTCAGATGTCCAGCTTTGCAACATTAGAGCAATTTTGGGGCTTCTCCTCCTTCCCCCAGTGATTATGGAGGAGTCAGCAGGGAAGCAGTGGCAGTTCTCTTGTACAGAAGCTCAGTGCAGTGGTCAAAGGGCTTTCCCGGGCCTTAGCAAGAGGAAATACAAGTTCAGATAAACCAGACCTCTGATATACACAGCAGGGCGGTCTGGGGTGCCTCATTCAGCCACATCATTAGGTTTTACCACTTCTGACTCATAATTGGACTAATTAGCTGCTAAGCCTCACTGAGCTAATGGGCTCTCTCTCCCCAAGACTGCAACTGCATTGCCTGTGCCCAGCACCTCTCCTGATAGTTTATTGGACTCTCTCTATGCAAGACAGCTGGAAAATACTCCGACTTCTCATCTGCTTAGGCCTTCTCAGCACTATCACGGATTAAAAAGCTGTCATGGCTTGTTGCACTGCTGAGGAACTGGCTAAGGCCTCCATTCCTGGCAGGTGGCTGGATATTACTCAGCCTTGTGCTGGTGAGATCAGCAAAGGAGAAAAGAAAGGGATGGGCCATGTGGCAGGTGGAGTTTCTGAAGAAACAGGACAGAAGCAACTCTTCATCCTAATAAGGAGGACTGTTCACATTTCTTGTTGCACAGGTACCACGTGGTGCTCTGCAAACAGATTTGCTCAGAGAAGGCGCCAAGTTCGTCAGACTATCAGCCAAATCTTCCCATCTGGACACAGATAAGTAACAGCAGAGTCATCCAGGAGACGCCTTCAGACACAGTGCGCCACCTCCTTGCCCTTTAACATGCTCCTGGCCACGCACAGAAGATCTGGTCAAAAGCAAATAAATCTCAACCCCCAACCCAGGCAGAGAGGGAAGACAAAGAGGCAGTGAGACTGACAGAAGAGCAAAAAAATTATCCAAAGACCAAACAACCACTGAAAACAAAAACATAAGTAAAGTCAGCATAGGAGATAAAACATGAAAAAGAATAAATTAAAAAAGACAAATAGCTAGACCTGAGCATAGAGGATGCTACAACCCAAGACAAAAGGCCAGGTAGCTGACTGCATTAGAGGGTGCTCCTGGTATAAGCACAGCTCTGGAACATGTCTTCATATCACAACCTCCAGGCATGACCTTCAAATTGCTCTCCCTGCAGCCCCTGCAGTCTCTGTGCCACAAGGGGGGCACCAAATGGCAGCATATGACAGGTAACATCAGCCAACTCCTTGCTCCACCAAAAAGCAAGAAAACTCAGGTCTTGCTGAATGATTAAGGCAAAGGAAAACTAAAAACACACAGTCATTCAAAAGCAGCTTTCATAAGATCTCCAATGCACATTTTCTAAGCCAAATACCCCCAAATTAAAGGTCCTTGCAGCTGCGTGAGCTACTGCTGAAGCCCAAGTCCAGAGGTAGCAGTGCCCTATTAGATGCCAATTTGGGTTGCTGGATTGTGTCATGGCAGCCAAATCACTCATGTCTGGAGAAAAGACTGCAAGACCACTTGAAGTGCCCAGCTGAGAAAGATTGCTAAAGTACTGTGAAAACTGCTACACAGTTGGAGTCCTGTGCAGACAGAATTAGTTTGCTGTTGGGCTTTCTTGGCCTGCATCATGATTTTGAGTTGTTGCAAGTCCTCAGGAAAAGGCAGCTCTGCAGAAACCCCGTGCTGAGCAGCGCTCCAAGGGACTGAGGAAACCCACGCACAGGAGCTGTTCAGGGAAGATCACCAAAACCAAAACTCAAGGTCCAAAGCAGAAAAAACCCAAAACTCTAAAGCCTCTTCCAGAAAGCTTAGTCTGGCCCCAGTTGCTCCCCAGAGTTTCAGCTCCCCCCTCAGCAGCAGGGACTCACCTAATCGCAGCAGTATGGAGGACACCTCAGCCAGCTTACCCCCAGGCACCGGCACGTTGTGCTCGGGTTTGCTCCAGCTCACACCCGCTCGGATGAGCCTTGAGTTTATGTAGTCCCTGCAGAGAGCCTTGGCTTGGGACACGAGCTCCTTGTCAGTGGGAGACCTGTCAAAAACCTCCATCACTTCTGCAGCAAAGACTGAAGAACGGCGTAGCACTTCCATGCCCAGCTGTGGAACCCACACCTCTGCACACACTGGCTGCAAGGCTGAGCCAATGCCTTTGATGAGATTCTACAGGACTTGTGGAGCAATCCTCTGGTCTCGTAGTTGGTCACAACTCCCAGCAGTTCTTCTCCACAGGCCAGTTTTTCATTTTACCTGCTGAGTAAAAGCATCTGTAAGTCCCCTAGCATCAAAAAGATGTAAATCAGAAGCCCAAGAATACATTACACTAAAGTCAGTAGTACCACATTTGTCTCAGTCCATCTTACAGACACGGGGCAAAGTGTTTTGTCTTTTGGCTACTCTGACTTTCCTTCAAGAATTCTGCAGCATGGTCAGGGCTGCAGCGTGGAAGGGCTGCAGTTTTGAACTCTCAAGGTGTTTTCCTCTTTTCCAGTTCAGATTTGGCAGTTCTAGACCTACCCATCCAAGAGACTAGACAGCCAGAGCATGGAAACAATTCATAGAATGTGTAGACAATCTCAACTTGTTTCAATTAAACTGGAAAATAAAAAGAATGCCAAATACAGTAACCTCAACCAGATGTCAACAGATATTCTGGCTCAGTAGGTCATGGATCTTTCTGAAGAAATGGCACTATTGTGAGAACAGGGGTATGGGAGCATTTGAAATGTTTCAATAGAGACAGTTTACCACACTCTCAGTTTAGGTTTTGGTTCTGCCACTCTCTTTCCCCACGGCAACGTGCATACTACTTCTTGAAAACCTCTACAAACAGCAGAGAGAGCAAAAGAGAAAAGCAGATTTTTACAAAGCTTTAAAAAGAGAAACTTCAAAATTTCTTCAGAGGCACCTCAATTCATCTGAGTTTTTAACCCAGCGCTGCTTTTGAAATCAGTCAGACCAGTCTTTATTCAGTCTGCAGTTTCACACACCTGCTTAACAATGACAATTTTCAAACAAAATAAAGCCAGTTATTTCTGTTTATCCCAAGCAAAAATATATTTACCTCTCATGTTGCACTTTTTCCCCCTCAGTGATTTCTTTTAGGGTTTGGTGTCATGTTTCTTTGGAAGATCTGCATCACTGAATACCTGGTTTAGGATTCATAGGTTACTGTCACACTTCTCTGGAGAGCAGGAGCCTGCTCTGCTGTGCTCCCTGCAGGGCTCATGCCAGTGCCTTCTTGCCGTGTCTGTCAGCCCTGCATCCTGCCTGCACTCCACCGCCGGGATCCTTGGGGCTTGCTCTCCTGCTTTTAAGAGACCCAAGCGCAGAGGAAAGCTTCTGGCTTTAGCCTTGTAAGGAAGATGAAATAACCGGGAGGTGGGGTTGCTACAGCCAGACAACGACGTTTTCTCCTCCCCTTTCTCCTCTCTTAAGGAGGTTCTTTGTTATTCTTCGTTGGGCTTTGTTCAAGGACTTGACTTCGGGGTGAGAGTGGACCAGGTTACCCCACGTAACAGAGAGTGATGAACGCGCTGCTGAAACAGGGACAGCTCCTGCTGAATTCCCACAGCAGCTTTTGCAGAATTGATATTGGCCAGTCATTACTTGGTAGCCAAGTGGGGAACTGACTACACATCGTCCTACCTCAGCAGTGGGTTAGTTCTACCAGTTCAATCCCCTCCATCGTTTTGGACTTTGCCCTCCCCGCCCATGGCAGGGGTTGGAACTAGATATTCCAACCCAAACCATTCCGTGATTCTATGATGATTTTATGATTAACAATGAGAGCCACAGCTCAGGGCAAAGGCAAGTAGTGCTTGCATTCCACGGAACTACGAGTAGTCTGGGCAAAAAAAATCAAGTGGGTTTGCTGATAGGAAATAGTTTTTCCATAATGAAGTGTTTTGCAGAAACATGTCCATTTTATCTTATCATGTTAGGAAAAGTAACATAAAAAGTTCAAGGAAGACATTTCAACTAGTTCCAACATATTTATAAATTAATTTCAACATCAGCTTCTTGTTGCAACATTATTGTGTTGATGCCACAATACACAACTTTCTTCCATGTGCATGTGTGATATCATTTCATCTCAATAAACCACTCACAAATTTTGGCTTTCTTGTGTTATGATTTGAAGCAAAAGAAGTTCTAATAATAGAATTTTCCTGCAGCCAAGAAGTTCTACCAGCCCAAATTTTCCCCAACAAATAACACTGTAGATTAATAACTGGGTATGTGGCATGCTCAAAACACAGAAGTGAGAGGTAATTGTTGTCATTTTGTTGGCTTCAAGAACAGACAGACACCTCTCCAAGGTGTTGATCACAAAAATCCCTCAAGTATAACCTGCCCCACTGCTGGCCTCATAACTGAAGGATAAAAAGGAACAAAAAAACTGCATGAAAAAGCCTTATTATGTGACTTACCAAGCGCTCTGGCCAGCAGCCAACACACAACTCACGCACAGATTAACACAGAGCATATTGGCTGCCATTAACTGGATTGCTGGAGACTGTTTTGCTGTGTGGGAAAAGGGCTGAGGGACCTGACACCCTGCAGCAATTGATCTGCTTTCTGAGATGGCTTTTTCTGGGAAAGGAGCAGGGTTAAGGAGAGGTATGTGTGGCCAGATGGGACCATGGCACAGCTCCATGTGACAATACCATGATGACAACAGGGACTGTGCATCTCCAGCATCAGATGTGTTTGCTCAAAGATTCTCTCAGAAATCTGATTTTATCCACTAGCCTTCCTCAAATTTAAACATAGAGGCCAGTCCCATAGAAGATGAAATGAAGACTCCACAGATCCTGTGCTACTGTCCACCCCTAACCCAGCCCTTTCCCTCAGAGTGGGCCTGATATTCTCTTGGAAGATCATATTTTTGGCTTTGCAACCCTGACGGCTGAAAAAATCTTTAAAAATTATGTCTTAGCTTCCTGCCACAGCTCACAGCTTGAAACAAGAACCCTACCTAAACTGTCCCTATTCAGCAGGGCTCTGAAACAAAGATGAATGGTTAAACACCAGTGTTGCTTAACTAATGATAATGTTTCCCAGAATTCTGGCAAATGTGCAAGTGCCACAGAGCCTCCCAGCTCCCCACGGGTGCCAATCTCATCCCACATGTTCCCTGCCCAACTGTCAGAGCACACAGCACCCCCTCAACTTCCACCCTGCAGCAGACACAAAAACCAGGAACATGAGGGCTGTGTATAATAAACCAAATTGAGTAATAAAAAACAAAACAACCCAGCCAACACTGCATGGTATTCTACCATTCTACCTATGTTATTTACACACTAAAAATACAGCTTCACACCGAAAGATGGCTCTATAAGTAAAAATAGATGAAAACACAGCTCAGCTGACTGCAAAAGGACAGGGCGTTACAATCCAAGGAGCTCTCAGTGTAATTGGAGCCCCTTTTTCCACAGTATGTTTATGCTTAGAGAATAGATCTATAATGGGAAAACCCCTGTGGCAAAGGAGTGACACAAAACAGGGCAAAAGCAGCTTCTATCACCCCAAACCACTGTTCTCAGTGTAGCTATTACTGGCATGACTGTTCTGGCTGGAACAACAGGCTTCACACCACAGCTCTTGCCCTTCTCAGGTGGGGTGAACAAAAGAGCTGGAAGTATTCCTTTAATAAAACCAGGGACCACAGAGATACAACTACCTTTTATAAGCATGTGAGGTGAGAACAAACCCTGGAGAAGCCACATCAGTGAGAACACAGCAACAGTCTAAATGTGGAAAACTTCTGCTCAATATTAAATAGTTTAACCCCTAGAGAAGGGAGTCTCTGGGAAGGCCTTTTAGCAGTGGCAGTGGAAGCAAAATAGCCAGTGAACTGTGAGCACACTGAGTTTATGAAAGGGTCTGCATTATATGAATGCCCACAAGAGCACAAGAATAGCCCCAAGGGCCCTAGGAGGTCACTCAGCCTCGTGTTCCCACAGCCTGGTTCCTATTGGAGGTGTTGTTCTGTCTCACCTCACAGTGCCTGTCCCAGCACTTCACACAGCCTACAATTCCAATGAAAACCACACACCGTATCACGGAGATGCCATGTTAGAAACACCTACAGAGTAAGGACTTTGGGAAACAGAGGGATGACAAAGACACAGAGCTGATCTCCAGAGAGCCAGGGAACCAACCCTGCTAACCTCTACCTTGTACAAGAGGCTTCCCTTCAGAGACAAGATGCTCTGGCAAAACCCTGGCACTGTAGCCAGACCAATGTCTTCTACCAAACCATCCCTGAACCACGTTCTGCATTATCTCACCCAGTTTAACACACCATCTCATCCCCACTGACTCTTCCTGTCTGATTTTTGCAGCAATACTTTGAGTTTGTGTAGTTATAACTTACCACTGTGAAAACACCTACAGTGTCAAGCCTTGGGCTTACAAAGTCGTACAGGGAGGTTGGAAGAAAGGCTTTTCATGTAGAAACATTTTGCCAGCTGCAAGAGGAAAACAATACATGGAAGTAGCAGCTTAATGGGGCCCAAACCTTTTTCTTGTTTCTGAAGGCCTTGATTCAAAGCCTCCTTGCAGCCAAGCAGTGAGTTGTTGCACTGACTTGATGGGAGCACCTTTCTTGGAGCAGGATTTTGCAGTGCCAAGTGCCACATGGCAGACCAAAGAGGCTGTGTCACATTCAACTTATCTTCCACAGCCATTAGACAATTCTCCTTCATGAGGATATAGGTCTAGTGACTTATACACACCAAGTTTAGTGACCAATCCATTACTTTGCTTTCTGACATAGATTAGCACTGATACCCACTATTTTCTTCTCTTAACCCACTGCCATGGCAGACACAACTTTTTTGTTACCCACAGGTTTTGACAAAGGCAGAACAGAAATATGATATACTCCAGAACAGCAGGAATTCAATGTTAGCATAGGAGTTGAATCATAGACCCTCTACTCCTGAATCTTACTCTGGAAATGTTGTCCAAGAAGAGTTTAAGCAATCATTGCTACAAAGGAGTCAAGTCAACAGCTTCTTCCTGTATGGCAGCAGTTTCCAGATACATTTTGGACTTTGGAGATGCTGCATCATCTGCTAAAGAAGCTAATCCCATAGTGTTATGTTTGAGGGGTTTTTTCCCTTTCTCCCTTTTCTCTGACTGTGTTGGGCAGCTGGCATTTTGCCAGCTCAACCCAAGACAGATAAATGTAACAGTTTTGTTTGTCTCCTATCTTCTAATTTGTTTCCAAATGGCACATTTTACTGAATGGATCATTTCATAAGCCAAGAAGGCTTATGAAGAAAGAAATAAGAAATTTTAAGTTATTCAACAGTTGTAGCTTTGTTTTGAAACACAAATAAAATATTTACCACCAAAAGAGGAAAGGAAGAAAATGTCTAATGAGGTCAGTGTCCCCGAGAGAGCAGAGTTCTCTCCCTTTCAAGCTCTAACCAAGAAAGGCAGAGGGGAAGCCTTTGTCTCATTCTAGCAATTGATCACCCAGAAGGTTAGGGAATCAGTTCACCCTCACACATGGGATACATGCACAGGTAAAGACAGGAAGGTGCCTCTGCCTGCAATAATCCTGGAATCTCAAGAGCCTGAAGAGGGAGCTGGCACTTCTGCACTGGTTCAGCAGCATTTATGAGCTCTGACACATTTATCTGTGCCTGTGAGACACGTGCTGCCAACAGATTCATCCCACTTAGGCAAAGGGATTTCTGGATCTGATAAACACAGGGCAGGACTCTACCGTGCACAGCTCTTCATGCCCTAAACTTGCTCCAAGGGATTTAGATTCAAATTTTACATATCCAGAATGTAAACCTACTTGCAATTAAACCCTTGGTGACTTTTGGATCTTCAGTGTTAACCTCCATGGCTGGGCAGGGCAGTCCTTATGCTCTTAAAATAAGCACCTTTTCAAGGTCTCAGACAAGGAGGGAGGGCTGATCTCTCTAGTCTGCAGAGATCAAATTTGCAGTGCATGATTGCTTTATACACAGTATTATACCATAAAGCACCTCCATTAGGGTGGGCTGGGATAGCTGTTCCACCCTGAGTGCCGGCAAAACATTTCTACACAGTTAATACACCTCTACACTTTGTACAACTCCACACTGACAAAAGTTTTCTTCGAGGCTTCCCTGGTGAACCAGATTTACCCCTCTTACTCAGTGGAGCAGTAAGAGCTGGGTTTTTTCAGCAGCAGGGTCAGCTGCAGCAACCTTTGTGTCCAGCTGCTCATACTCATTCCCAAATTGTCCTTCTTAATTGCACTGCTATAACTTAGTGATTGCTGGCACTGTGGGATGGTTCAGGGAGCTGACTGGTTATTTTTCATCTGGATGTGTGTGGGGTGATAAGCTGATAAGGCCTGATGGGTTGAGGGAGACACCTCAGCCCCCTGCAGGGGTGCTCCCTGCAGAAGATGAAAACAAGGCAAACTGATAAGATTAACAAAGGATGGAGTGTTAAAAAATAGCACAGCCTTCCTTTGCCATATTTTCTATGACTGCTCAAGGGCCCACCCCACCTCAGGCACCTGCATCACCCTCCCAATAGATTGACTATTAGTCACACAACCACCTGAAGAAGAAAAAAAAAGATATTAAAAGAAGGACAGTTTAACTGCAACTTGGGGAGAAAAAATTCCACCTCTGCAAGGGCAACCTACTCTGTCTTCCCCATTCCATCAACATTGCAGGGGTAAGCAACTGAATTCTTACTTTATTTTCCTTATACCTTATTAATT
>JAWWEV010000011.1:21520946-21556899 GCA_035583235.1 Hafferia zeledoni
GGAAATCAGTTCTTGAGACTCATTATAATAACCCTGCCTTCTCTAAGAAAATGTTTATGCATGAAAGAAAAATAAATATGTATAACTTACTTGCATATAAACCCTTTGTTAACTCAACCAAGTGAGCATGTTTTGGCAGAGTTATCCCCCATGTGTCCTGGGCTCAGATTAAACGTGCCTCTCTGTAACCTCACTGGATTATAGGGCTTTTATTCCACAAAACATCCTCATCTCAAACACAATCCAGCAGCCTCAAACCCCGAGGGACTGGATGACATCTCACACTGCTCTGCCCAGCTCTCCCAGGGATGCCTGCACAGCCTCTCTGTCAGCAGCGTCATGACGAGCTTCTCAAGAGGGACAGAACAACATAAATCCGGGTGTTTTGAGCAATTCATACAGAAAAATCTATCAGTGCTTGAACCAATCACAAACGTGCTTTCTTGGGAGATTTCACAATCCAGAGCAGGTAGTATGTAAAGCAGTTGCTCTTGAGATCCTTTCCTCCCAGTTTGTCTTGGCCATAAATAGTTAGTGCAAGCCTGCAGTGAGACCAGACACTCACCAGAGTTTCCTTTATCAGTACATATACATATATAAATAATTTATATATATATAGATATATAATTTATATATCTATATATATATAAAAAAGTACTATATATATAGTTATATATATATATATATATAATATATATATATAACACACATACAACTTGTAGTACAATTGCTCTCTACTCACAATTGCTAATGTTAACATAAATTTAAAAAAAAAAAAGAGAACTACCCTTCCAGGAATACAGCCTGGACTGAAGAGCAGGAGGGCAAGGCTTTGGCTCCAGTTGGTATATTCTGGGAATACAGTGGAGGTAGCAATGGACACAAACATGGCATGGACAACCAGAGGGATGTCAGGGATGTCCTGCTTCCCCCCAGGGTCAGCAATTTTTTTCTGAGCACATAAATAATCCCCACAAGTAACCCTGATGAAAGACTTATCCCAAATTAAACTGACAAAACAAGTCAATTGCTGTGTGTGTGGTTTTATGTTCAGACTTGACACACTAATGGAATATGTTTCTTTTTTGTGAGATTTCTGCCCTTCAGCCTCATGCCAAGAATGAAACTCCGTGGCTAAATCAATGAGTGTCCATGACAGGAGGTGGAGAGCTGAGCCCTCAGGGTGGAATGATCCCTGTGTAACATACACTGGGACTCAAGGGAACAGTTCACCCCCTGGTCCTTGCTGCAGCAAAGCCAGAGCAGAACTCCATTCTCCTTCCTTTTCCCACTTCACAAAAAGCTTTGATTCCTCTGCCTGTTTGTAGGCAAGGTGTCATGGTGGAATAGGGATGTTTATGTGGCAAAATGATCGTATTTTGTGTGGCTAGAAGGCTGGTCCTGAAGGTACAAACCCAAAGTTCCAGCAACCTAAGGATCTGACAGGTAAGACCTCAGTGAAAACCTTCCAGCAAGGTACAGTTGATTTAAATACAAAGATATAATCTCATTATGGGCTTATTTGATACCTCTAGCTAATTGATGTTTTCACTCAAGTACAGAAGTGCTGGACGGTTTGATCGGGGGCAGGGAAACAGCGGGATGGGAGATGGATGGGGATCAGGGGGATGGGAGGGAGCTGCTGGCTGGCTGCTGCTCTGACCCATCTGTCCATGCAGCGACAGGTTCCAGGGTTGCTCCTCTTGCTACAGCTCACCTGTGCCACAGAGCAGCGCCAGCTCACCAGCAGAAGCAGCAGGTTGTGCCAAAGGCCCGGGAAAAGCTGCGCCTAGTTTTGTCCACTGCAGGGAAGAAATGCAGGGCCAGTGTTTCCCTGCCAACACAGGGTGGGAAACTGGTGGGTGAATCAGTCACTGACACTGAAGCACATGGAGGAAAACCCAACCCCGCAGATGCAGCGCTGGGAGAGGAGCCATGAGGGGGGCCCCGTGCTCTCCTCTCCCCTCTGCTGCTCCCGCATGGCCCGGGGCTGTGCCGGCTCCCTTGGGGCCTGGCCCCGCGCAGGGGTGTGGGGGGAACGGCATCCCCGGGGGGAACGCGGCCCTCGGCCTGGCGGGGAGTAGCGGGCAGGAGAGGAGCCGAGGGCGGACCGGCCCGGAAACACCCGGCGGGCTCCCGGGAACAGCCCCGGGAAGGCCGAGAGGAACCGTCAGGCGGGGCCGGGAGGACAAAAGCGGCTCCTCCCCACAGGGTGCCGGGCCCGCCCCGCCGCGGGGGCCGCTGGGCCGGGCAGTGCCCGCCCCGCCGAGCGCGCTGCATGCTGGGTGTTGTAGTCCATAGAGGTGCGTTCACCACTGAGCGAGGCGGCGCGAAGACAACACCTCCCGGCATGCAGCGCGCGCGCGCCGCCTCCGAGCCGCCGCCGAGCCGTGTTGCCGAGCCCGGCCCGGCGCTACCGCCCCGCCCTGCCGAGCGCGCTGCATGCTGGGTGTTGTAGTCCGAAGAGACGCTCTGACTATTGAGTGGCGCGGCGCAGAGACCACACCTCCCGGCATGCAGAGCGCGCGCGGCCTCCTCCCCAACCCCTCCCGCCGCCGCGCCGTGTTGTCGCGCCCGGCCCGGCGCTGCCGCCCCGCCCCGCCCGCCGCGCTCGGTGTCCCGGGGCAGCCCCGGCCGCGGCTCCGCAGCCAGGGCCCGGCATGGCGCTCCCCGCGGCCGCACGGCCCTGCACGTAGGTGCGGCGGCGCTCGGGGCCGTGAGGGTCGGGCGGGGTGGGGAGGGGATGCGCCACAGAGGGGCTCTGAGAGGGTCCGGGGGCCGCGCTGAGCAGCCCGTGATGGCGCGGAGGGTCCAGGAGGAGGGGAGCTCTGAGGTGTGGGGTGCGGCGGGATGTCCCTGAGGGGAGTGGGGGCGAGGGGCAGCCGTGGGGCCGCATCGTGCCTGGGGCCGGGGTCTCTGGGAGGGGCTGAGCCGGGGGTGCCCCGAGGGGCCGGGCTGGTGCCAGGGTACAGGGTAGGGTCACTGGGACAGAACTGGGAGCACTGGGAGGGCTGGGCAGGGAGTGCCCCTCGGGGGCTGGGCTGGTCCTGGGGTGCAGGGCAGGGTCACTGGGACAGAACTGGGGGCACTGGGAGGGCTGGGCTGGGGGTGCAGGGCAGGGTCACTGGGACAGTACTGGGGGCACTGGGAGGGATGGGCCGGGGTTGCCCCGAGGGGCCGGGCCGGGCTCGGCTGGTGCCGGGGTGCAAGGCAGAGTCACTGGGACAGAACTGGGGGCACTGGTGAGGGAGCAGGGATATGGTGCAGGGTTGGGATTCCCTGAGGAGGAGGAGGAGGAGAAGGAGGTGTGCTGGGGACCTGAGCTTTGCTAGCGGGTGTGCTGGGCAGAATGGGAGCAGAGGGGGTGCCCTCAGTGAAAGGATTGCCGGGGAGCAGCAGAAGGAAAGGAGTGTCTGAAGACGATGCTGTGGGTTGTGCTGGGGAAGGGGCTGGGGATGATGCTGGGAGTGGTGCTGAGGGGATGAAGCCATAAGACTAATTAATATGCTGAGGTAATGGTGGGGAAAATGGTGCCTGAGCCTTGGTCGGTGAATATCATGTATTTCATTAAGTGTAGTTCCTTGACACATCTGGAAGGTGTTTCTGTAAAGAACTGAGAAGTGGTGTTTGCAGGAAGGGGCTGGCATACTTAGGGGCTGGCAGGTGCAAGCAGAACTGCAAATCTAGGAGAGGAAAAAGGTGCAGGTAACTCATCAGGGGAATGAGGCAGGCTCTGAGAACCTCACATGAGAGCTGTGGTGTTCTTGCTTGTCACAGCTAACCAGTGGATGAGAAATCCTCACTTCCCTGCTGTGGTGTGACATCCCAACCCTCCCTGATTTTGCAGAAGTGAATGTCTGACTGTCCTGTAGACATGGCTCACCTGAGAGAGTTTGCCAGCCAGGTAAGTGGTGATTAAAAATTTGTTTTAAACTCACTTCAAGGGCAAACATAACAGTGTTTGCTCTTGTTATGAGGGTTTCAAACAAATCATCAGAAAATCACTTTTTGCCTGTCTTTATCTCTTGCACATGTCTCAGCTTCCTCCTGTTAGCTGATTGACTTGTGTCTCACTCTGTGCTGGTGTTGACTGATAGTGTTGTGTTGCCAGACATGTAGAAAGGGAGTTCTTCACCCAGTATGGGGCCTTTGTCTGAGGTTAACTTTGCTTTTCTTAGGGAGGCTGGAGTCACTGGGAGGCAGTGGGAGTATTTTTGGGAGGGGAAGTCTAGAAATGGCAGCAGAAAACCTGTGTGCCTGCTCTGCCAGATGTGCCTTCCTGAAGTGTTCATGGCATTAGTCTCCGAAAAACGATGCTTGTAACCTCACTGCACGTGAGGCAGTGATATGTGATACTGAGCAGGAACTCTTCTGAGAGCTCCCAGCCTCCGTGGATGTGGTTAAATGCTGTGTTGTGATGACATTTTCATAAGAGCAATGTGGAAGAATGGTGTCATGACTTTGGACTAAAAGCTAATATTGTTGACTTGCATCTTCTTCCCTCTGAATTGGGGAGTGTTTGATTATTGGCAGATGTTAATACCAAATGTAGGTCTTCTTAACTTATATTTTGTGAGAATTGTGGGCACGTTTCTGTTCTTCTCCTGGATGTAGAATTACTAAAAGCTTTGGTGGTTTGAGGTGATGCTTTCTCTGAACCTTTTCTGATTTAAAATTGATTTGCAATGCATCTTAGCTTGTGTGCTGTCTTTCACATCCACTGTTTCCCCAAAGTGTGTATGGAATTAAATGCAAATATAGTGCCTGAGTGAGTCACTGTACAGGGAGAGAAAAGGAGGGATTCAGTCTGGTTAGGTCTGAGAACTGAGCTCTGTAGCTACTGAGGAGGTTGCTATGAAGTTTTCTTTGTACACAACTTTCTCTGAAAGCTTATCAGAGTTTCAATGGTCTCAGCTCTGAATTTATTATGGAAATGTTAGGCATTCTCAGATCCTGTCATCCCATGACTCTCTGTCTAGTCTTAGAGTAGGAAACCAGTGTGTGTTGTCCATTCCTCCAGCCTTTTCAGGATTCCTTTGTGGAACCTTGAAATCTGTGTAACTGAGGCTTGCTGGGAGGGCAGTAGGAACTGGCCTGAAGTTCTGTTCACCAGGATTTAGGTAGTAGTGGGAGGCACTGAAAATTGAGAGACTAAGACTTGGATTGGGATGTCAGAGGCTTGACTTCGATTCCCAGTTCTGGTGCTGAAGGGTTTCCTTAGGCTGATCCCCAGGTGGTTCTGCATCTGTGCCTCCGTTTCCCTGGCTCAGGAGGCTGTTTCTCTCTTTCCTTGGGTCGCCTTTGCTGTGCACATACAGCACTGTGGGTCTTTGTATGGAGCTCTGTCTGCTGGGTGGTGTATTTGCATTACCCTGTTTAAAGCTCTTATCTGAGCTGTTTCTAGTTTTGTTCTTCCCTAGGTGACCTTGAAGAAGCCATTCAGGTTCTTTAGCTAAGTAATGCTTTACTCCCTGAAGCAAAAGAGTACTGCCTGTGAATCAAGTTGGGAGTCTCAGACAAATTAGTGTGTATCAAAGTCTTGGGCACAAACTTCCCTCATGTCTATAGTCCAAAAATTCAAAACTCTCTCAGGTTTTGACAGTTGCAAAGAGCTGCACACAGATTACATACAGAAGGGGGGCTTTCAGATAGTTCTAGATTTGAACATTTGAACAAGTCTGGTTCAAATGGTGTTTGCTTCTGTTCCCAGGGAGGCAGTAGCTTTGAAATGAGGCAGATCCTGTAGGCTTTCTCTAGTCTCCTCTCAGAGACCATGTCTGCAGCTGGAGGTGGCAAAGCTGCCAAACCCATTCTTTCCCCATGAAGCAGCTGGTGTTACTGCCAAGCTTGTCTCATAGTTCCTAATTCCTGAGGGCTGCAGTGAGTTGCTCTGTTTTAAAACATGGCAGCATCAGTCAGGATGGCAAACACCCCCACACCTGTCAGGACAGAGCATCCTTCTTTCCTGTGCTGTGAAATTAGATCCCAGAGAGCAGAAGTGGAGCACGTTATTAGGAGATTGTCATCATCCCTCTCATAATTATTCCTTTCCTGCACTTACAACAGAGATAGTGCATTGTGTGCTCTCCCTCCAAAGTCTGCCCAGGCCTGCCCGAGCCATCTCAGGTGCCTGACTGCTCTCAGTGGGGAGGAGCAGCATGAGGCTTCTTGCTCCAGAACTGCTGTGTAATAAACATTCAGTCAAGGAAAAAGGTATGATTCAGTTATCAACCCTTAATGGTTTTACATGTAATGAGAGAATGAGCAGCAGCAGCTGCTGGTCTGGAGCTCCACGTGGCAGTCCTGGTGGGTTCTGTGAACGTGGAAGAAAATGGAAAGAGCCCTCGCTGGTGATCCGTTGCAAAGGTGACAGGTGCTAATAAGCTTCTTTGTGTTATCTGGATTCACTTAAGCAGGTGTAAAGCATTTCCTCTGGATTCTGTTTCTTCCTACTGATGAAGTTTCCCAGGTGTGTTTTTAGCAGTGCAGTTTCAGAACACGGGGTTTTAGCCAGGATAAGACAGTTGCCACTGAGATAACATATTTAGGAGAGGGACCTTACGAGCTTGTTACTGCCCTCAGTGTGGTGCTGTGCAGGTGCAGATGTATTGGGATGGGGGAGAGTCAGGCTCATGGTGTGCATTCCTCTCCTCCCCTGTCCCCCCAGGTGTGACTGTGCTTCTCTTCTGATGGAGCAGTGCATTTCCATGGCTCTCCATTCCTGGCAGAACTGCATTTGTGCTGTTTTCTGATGACTGCTGAGACTTTTATACCTATGGATCTGAGCATTTCTTTGTCAGCAGCGAGTTAGTTACCATGTGGCAGCTTAAACCAGATGTTTTTTAATGGACAGGGGCTTTTGAGCAGATGTCCTGCAGGATAGCATCATTTTGTCTATCTTAGTTTGTCATGGGAATTTAGGATTGCTGAAAGTGCCAGCTGGTAATGTCTTCTGTGGTTTCCACAATGCTGGTTCACAAGGTGTTCCCCTGGGCAGACACTGACCTGCTTAAATCAGGGATGGGGCTGTTTCCTCCTCCCTGTTTACAGAAAGTGAAGAAATTTGGCAGCAGACTCTGGTCCTGCAGCAGCATCCAGAGTCCACAGTCATGGCTGGAATGACTCTCTACCTCTTGGCCCTATCCTGTTTCCCTGGGTTCTGGCTGTTGGTGGCTCTGACTTGTGTGGGTTTGGCCACTGTGTCAGGGGATACATGGCCTCTGTAGAGTCAGACTGCTGCCCTGTCACCTGTGAGGTCTGAGGCATTTCCAGATCAGTTTTGAAGTGGCAGGTACTGGAAAGGTAAATCCAGTACCTACAAATGAAATTTACTGTTCCACCCTAATGTGGGCTCATCTTACCATCAGAGTTGTGTTGTTTTCCCTAGTCCCTTGAGCAAAATTTCTGTATGCTTGTCAAAAAGCTTTGTCTCCTTCACCACCCCTACCTCAACTGTTTTGTTCCCCAGAAAACAGGGTAAACCAACATACAAGTCTGGAAGTTTGTTTACAAAGCTCTCTGTGATTACAGAGCCTGCCACATAAAGGAGTGGTTGTCCCCAAAGCTGCCAGCCATAGTCAGTGCTCTTATGTTTGATGTCCTGTTCTTGAGGAATCAGTCCTGATTCCCTGATGTGCCATGCTAAGCTGAGGAGAGGAGCAGTCACTTCCACCTTGCTGTTTCTTACCTCATGGAAAAGTTAGTTACATGAGAGGGGAGGAAGGTTTTCTTGCAGAGTTGCTTCCCTGCAAGATATAGGTAGTATTTCCTTTACGAGCTGAGCAGGTGCTTTTAGGAAATGATCCTCTTTGTCTCCCTTCTCCTTGATATGTGGGAGTGGCATTTTTAGG
This sequence comes from Hafferia zeledoni, assembly GCA_035583235.1. NCBI lineage: Eukaryota > Metazoa > Chordata > Aves > Passeriformes > Thamnophilidae > Hafferia > Hafferia zeledoni. The sequence goes on from JAWWEV010000011.1 coordinate 21,528,797, forward strand.
GTGCAGTAGGTGACTGTGCAAAGTAACATCTGGGCCACTTAGTTGCCCCTTCCTCCAAGTTGGTCAAGAGACGGAAGCTGCTCCTGGTCTGTGGTGAGCCTGGACTGGCCAGACTGTTCTCTCTGCCTGCAGTCGTCAATCTCATATTGTCTCCTGGCATTTCTCAAGCTGAAATCCTCCTCCTTTACCCCACCTTCCTCTCTCCACTCCCTGTTATGTATCTCCAGTTCTTTTCATGTCTGCACATCCCCTCCAGTCTGTTTCCAGTGGATTTGTTCAGTACAGCCTGTTTGGGTGTTGCTGTGGATGCAGAAGGATATTGGTTATGCCTCTGAATCTTGGACTGGAGTTTGTCTGGCAATCCTGTTGAGTGAGCTGACTGGAAAGCTCACCTAGGTCTGGCTTACAGCAATGTACTGGGCACAGAAGGCAAACAGCCTGTAATGATGGGCTGACTTACTTATTAAGCAGCACTTTGGGCTGCTCAGGGATGGCCTGTTGCTAGAACCTGGTATGAGATGGAAAAATGCAGCTTCCCTCTTCTCTGATAAAATCTGTCAGCTCAAGGTCCTTGCAAGGGAGTGGTCTCGTGTTGGAGGTGAGACTGAGAAGTTCTGGGTGTGGAAAACTCCCTGCAATGGCTTGGCTGCCTCCTGTAGGTCAGACCAGCTTATTTTTGTTTTAACTATTAAAAAAGGCACACAAATAACCACAAAAAGCATTTTAGCAGCATGAAGCAGAGCAGGGCCTCTTGGTGTGCAGCTGGACTGAACAAAATAGCGTTAGAAAGTGATTGTGGGTTGTCCACTTTTTCATCCATAGTCATCTTAATGAAGAGTTAACTGTGCAGCTGCTGTTAGATCTGTTAGTAGCTTCCCAGTTGATGCTTATCTAATGAAGGAAATGCTATTTGCCTTTGCATCTGGGTGTGCCAACAATGAGAGGCTATTCCAGAAAAGCAGGTCAGGCAGATGGAGTGTCCATTCCACTCTCCTGCCTCCTCCTTGCTGCTGACCTTCCAAATGATGTCAGGACCTTCTCTCTATTTTATCTACATTAATGTTATTCTTTCTTCCATTTTAGGCATCAGTTCCCTCTGCAAACATCTGAGGAGAGCTGGGCTGGGTGCTGCCTGGAAATCAGACAGCTGATGTGAATTGATATCAATACAACCATTGATTTCACCCTCCAGACAAGTAGAGAAGGGTGCAAATCTTTCAAAACATTTTAGTCTTTGAGTGCAGGAAGGCTGACTAGGAAACCATCCTTATGGCCCTTGCTTGTGCCCATGTTCATTGCTGAAAGAATGCTGGTTCTGGTACACCTTCCTGGTCTCCACTGAAGTGTGAGCAGGGCTTGCTCATGGAGCTGCTTTGGCACCAGTTGGTGCCTGCAGTTGCAGTCCTGTCCCAGAGAGGTCAACACTTTCCATAAAGATGCTTGCTGATATTCTCTTGCTGGACTTCCCTCCTCTTCCTCTCCCACTGTGGTCTGCAAGAGCAGAAAGCCAGTGGAAAAGGTCGCTTCAGTTCTAGTCTTGGATATATTCTATGTTAAGTTTCTCAGACTCTTTAGGATGTGTGAGTTTTGGATGACTTTATCAACACAGTAGGTGCACAGACATGGAGATGAGCCATATGGGTATGTGTGGTGCTCTGCAGCCCTGGGACTTAATGGAATTTCCCATCTCTGCTTTCTGGTTTAGCACTCCAGAGTGGATCCTGAGGAGCTGTTCACCAAGCTGGAGCGGATTGGCAAAGGGTCATTTGGTGAAGTGTATAAAGGGATCGACAACCGCAGCAAGGAGGTGGTTGCCATCAAGATCATTGACCTGGAGGAGGCTGAAGATGAGATCGAGGACATTCAGCAGGAGATCACGGTGCTCAGCCAGTGTGATAGTCCCTACATCACCCGGTACTATGGCTCATACTTGAAGGTAAGAAAAACCGTGGCAGTTCCTTGCCAGGCATTTGGGGATGGTGTGGGCTCCTCTGTGGGTGCTGCAGTGGATGGTGGCACACAGCACTGGGAAGTGCCCCGTGTGTGGGTGTCTGTGCCAACAGGAACAGCACTTGCTCTGCTCACTGCATTGGTGTGCTCTTAGTAACAGACTAGACTTTAGGACACTTGCTAAGCACATGGAAATGAGGTGCCTGGTACAGTGTGGTACCAAGAGCAGGACACTTCACTGGAGAGAAAATTGTTTATTCAAGACTGACCTCTCCCTGGTCTGACCATTCCTGAAAGGAAGTTTGTGGAATACTTTACAGAATAGTACAGTCTTAAGGTAGTACCACCGAGGTATTTATGCCTCTGGAAAGTAGAGGAGGTTGAAACTGTACTTTATGAACAGTGGTGAAAAGAATATGAATTGAGTCTATGGAGGAGGGCTGATACTGCTTCCACTGAGAACAGGTTTAGGAATCCCCAATGAAAGCTACTAGTAGTGATGGTCAGATGTGGCCTCTGCATGCTGTCTGCTGGAGTTGAATGTAACTGGGACTGCAGCAAGCAGTTCCTGAGCTCTTTGGATCCTCAATATTCCTTACATATTTTTCAAAGGTCAGAATACATTTTCTCAGCCTTCTGCTGTAGTTTCATGGACCTGCTGCTTATTTCCTACCAGGACCTTGTGAAACTCTGTTTGGAAATATCTTCTCTGAGGAGTAAGTGTCTTGCCAATTGTACCTTTCAAGATGGCAGCCCTGTTAATGAGACCAAAGGCCGCAAAACTCCTCATTGCCAAGGAGGAGTTATGCTGGATGTGCTGTTGGAGAGATGCTAAATGACTTCAGCCTGAAAATAAGCTTATCTCTGTGGGCTAGGCAGTCCAGACCTGTAGGGGCACTTGCTCAGGTAGAGCAGACTGAGAGTTAGAATTGTAATGGAGCCAGACTCACCTATATAATGCTGTGTCAGCAGAAAAGAGGGAGCTGGGAGCTCCTTCCTTAAGGCTCTGAGAGCTGTGGTCTGCAGCATCTCTTGGATTGTGTACAGGACTACTCCTGTGTCTTGCTGCCTCCCAGGTGTTTCACTTTTCTACCTGCTTCTATTACTGTCTTTGCTCTTCATTTGTGCTCTTGCTTGCAGGGCACTAAGCTGTGGATAATCATGGAGTACCTGGGAGGAGGTTCAGCCCTGGATTTGGTAAGTACAAGGCAAGCTCTGGACTATGAAAAACGTTGTTTGGAGCCTTGGTGTGTGAAATGCCCATAAAGCCAGGAACTTACTTGCCACATACTGTCATTTTGGCAGCCCTGAGGGGTACACAGTGCAGGACAGACATGCTTGTTATGTTTATTCCAGGACAGAGGAAATGTTTGTGTGGGGCTCAGCTGTCCTAGCACTGTCCTCCAGCATGCTGTGTTGCTGTATGATGGGAAGAGCCATTGAACTGAAAAGTAACAGGAGGCAGTTGGTTTTGAGCAGTGTGGATCTGTATTTCCCCTAGTCAGAATTAGGGTATTGTTCAGTGCTTGCATGGCTCAGCAGGAACATGGTTTGTGGTCAAGTTACCCTAAATTTTAAGAGAATACAAATGCAGGATGTGGCCGTAGGCGAAGTTGTGCTGTGCTGTAATCTGTCACAGGACTTTTCTCTTCTCTTTAATGCCCATTTTTCCAGAGCGGTAACTAGTCATGTAGGGAGGAATACTGAGCCTCTAGTGACTTGGAGGAAGGTGCAGGGCTGTCATCAGCAGAAGTCATATGGGTGTCAGAACCTTGGTTATTGCACTGAGAAGGCAGGACTTGGTCAGAGAACTGATAGAAAGGAGAAGAGCTTTGATACAATACTCCAAAGCCTGAAGGTTGATGTTGTCTCTGCACTGTTGCAGAGGCTGAAATTCACTTCTTACATGCAAGCAGAGAGACCTAAACAAGAGAAACTGTTAAAATGTTCTGTTCACCAATGTATTTCCAGAACAAAGCAAGAGATGAGCATCCTGCTGTTTGTTTGGGAAGCTTTTAATAGACTGATAGACTAGTAGAAAATCCCCTGAAGTTTTTCCATTTAATGCTGCCAGGTGCAAAGTGCAGCATTCTGCTTACAGAATGTGCACCAGGCATGCAAGTAGGTACTTCCTGCTGAGTATGACCTTCTTGGCCAAGGTTTCCAAGTAACAAACCAAGAGCCTGAAAAATCCAAGGCATCAGTCACCCTGTTTTAAGTAATTTTTCTGCCCTTTATCAGCTGAAGCCAGGACCACTGGAGGAGACTTACATAGCTACTATCCTGAGAGAAATCCTTAAGGGTTTGGATTATTTACACTCAGAGAGGAAGATCCACAGGGACATCAAAGGTAAGATTGGAGAGCTCAACCCCCTTTCTTGTCAGGGATGTTAATAACATAAAATTCAGAAGTATTACACAGCAGTAGTCTGCGAGGTTTCAAAGACTGTTTCTCATTTCTGCTTTTCCTCTTGGGTTTGTGTTTTCTGAATCTGATGCTTGTCACTGTATCACAACTTATGGTTTTCATGTCTTTAGGTGTTTAGAGTAACAGTAAGGATGTGTAGGTTCCTCTGGCACTTGGAGTTTGGACAGACAGGGAGCTACAGCCAGGGAGTCAATGAAGGGCATGCTCAGATATTATCTGACTCATGTCTGGACGTTTGCTTTGCTGCTGGACCCCAGGGGGGTGTGTGCTGGTTATCATGGTTATGGCTAACTGTGTAGGTGAGCTGTCCTCATGCAGGGTTCACAGCCCTAGAAAATGAGGGCAGCTGGCAGCAGCTTATCCTGCCACTGGCTTTTCTAGTCATTGGCTGCATGCAGTGTAGAGAGAGGTGGCATCTGCCTCCTGAAGAGCAGCGTCACAGCGAGCCCAGAGCAGCAAAAGACAGTGGGAGGATGGAGGGACAGTGCTGTGGAGCCACGACCAGAGCTGGATCCTCACTCCTCTGACGCTCTGCAGGAGGGGATGTGAGCAGGCAGAGCACAGAAACCTCATGCAGGGAGATGAGAAAAGATTTTGTTGTGTATGTGAGGCTGCATATTTCTAGTGCTGCAAGATGTGCAGGGCTGTTGGCTGCCAGCAGTGGGAAAATGGTCAAAGTTTGTAGGTAGGGTCTCTCTCATGATCGAAAGTCCTACAGAAAACCCCCATTCCCAAACCTGCACAATGTTACTGTCTGATGAGTGAGTGGGAAGAAGTACAAGAGGGGGACTTGAGCTCTTCAAAAGGATCTGCAGTTTAACCTGTGTTGAATGCTACTCAAAAAAATTAAGACCATTAGAGCTCGTGTTACCCTCCCTTCTTTGTGTGGCCAGGAGTCGCATCTAGTTGATTGTGTGGCCCTTCACATTTACTCCTTGCTCCTACCCTAGCAATATTGATCCAGCCAAGTGCATGAACTTGGTCCATGTTACCCAGTGGAGTTCAGAGCATGATAATGGGCCTGAGGCTGGAAATCCAAGCTGAGGGTTATCACGGGGATGAAGGAGGATGGCACAGGAGGGCCCTTGTCAGTGTTCAATTGTATGTGGGCTGGAGATTCAGAAACTAATGGACTTAATGCTTTGTGTGTGAACAGCTGCCAACGTGCTGCTCTCAGAACAAGGAGATGTGAAACTGGCTGACTTCGGGGTGGCTGGACAGTTGACAGACACCCAAATCAAGAGAAATACCTTTGTGGGGACTCCATTCTGGATGGCACCAGAGGTCATCAAACAGTCTGCTTATGACTTCAAGGTGAGCTTGGAAGCAGGAGGGTTGCTACTTGGAGCTACTATGTATGAGGTGGCTGGGACAGGGATTTGGAAGTGCTGCTTACTACAGGAATGAGTCTTCCTGTTATGGTTCAGGGTCTGCTGGAGAAGTTTGTGTATTAGACATGAAATGTCCCATCTGATTTTATGTGATTAGCTTTTTGACTGTCCTAAAACTGTGTGCTTTCATGTTGTAGAATTGCTCCTTGCTCTTTTGCTCTTGTTCTTCTACTTTCAGGCAGACATCTGGTCTCTTGGGATTACAGCCATTGAACTAGCAAAGGGTGAGCCTCCAAATTCTGACTTGCATCCTATGAGGGTTCTCTTCTTGATCCCCAAAAACAATCCTCCAACACTTGAGGGTCACCACAGCAAGCCCTTCAAGGAGTTTGTGGAAGCCTGTCTCAATAAGGATCCTAGATTTGTAAGTATTGCTGCCCACCCATGGACTCGATGATCCTTGTGGGTCCCTTCTAGCTCAGGATATTCTGTGATTCCAGTTGCATGTTCAGTGTGCAGAGATGGTTTGATGTGACAGGCTTTCCTTCTCTGCTCCAGAGACCCACAGCTAAGGAATTGCTAAAGCACAAGTTCATCACACGCTACACCAAGAAAACCTCATTCCTAATGGAGCTGATTGATCGGTTCAAGCGCTGGAAGTCCGAGGGCCACGGGGAAGATTCCAGTTCTGGTGATTCCGATATGTACGTACATGTTCTGCACAGAGGGGTGCCTGCTGCAAACAGCTCAGGGCCTTTTCCCACCAGAGTTGGAGAACTTAGGGTAGCTCAGGGAGCAGGGCACTGCTGCCTGAAGAACCAGGCTGTTACCTCCTGTTCAGTGGCACCTGCTTCTCTGCTCTGGTTTTAACCTGGGGGGCCTTTCTGCTGAGTGTAAGGAGTTAGAGTACTGGCAAAAACACTTAGACTGTGTGTAAATAGTAAAACAAGCCTGTTGTTGCCTGCATTTTATGTCCATTCTGTTAAGTACAAGAGCCACAGGCTTTAGTAACCGTGGCAAGGGCTGTGTTTGTGTACTCATGGGTAGAGCTTTGCTGCTGCTGTGCAGGACAGTCAAGTTATGGGCCTTGATGGCGAAAGGGCACTTTATTGTCACAATGGTGTCACAGAGCTGCTCTTTAACTGTAGTGGCAGTGACTCAAGTTTCTGAGGACTCTGGGAGATTGGCTTGTAACATCTGAACCTGGCCCCCTCAAAGTCTGAACTTGAATTGTCTTGAAATTCTCCTGAATTTAATTAGTACTAGAAATTTCTTCAAGCTGTCTAGAGCAGAGAGGTGATTGTGGTGATTTGGAAACAGGATGTGGAACATAGCTCAGATCTCCCTGGTGCTGTAGAGACAGAAGTGGTTTCCCTTTAGGATTTTTTCTGGCACAGGACAATGCCTGATGCCCTGCAATCAGGTGGGGCAGAGCTTGTGACTCTGGGAATGCATGGGCAAACCCCTGGTGAGGAGCTGAGGCTTTGTCTTGACCTTCCCCTTTTTATTTGCAGTGACGGTGATGCAGAGGATGGAGACCAGGGTCCAATCTGGACATTCCCACCAACCATTCGCCCCAATTCCTTGAGCAAGCTGCACAAAGGAATGGCTCTTCATGGTTCCCAGAAGGTTTGTGTGCTGTCTGGTCTTTCTGAAGTGGACTGAACTAACACAAGCTTTTGGGTGTCTTAGGGAAGCCACCAGGCACTCGTGTTCTATCTAAAATTTACTTCAGTCTGGCACCAAGGGCTGGTGCTCCAGAATTGCCTCTTCCACATTAACAGAGTACTGTGATGTGTGACTTTCCTAAGAGCTGATGAGGGGCCTGCCATGGAAGTGCTGAGAATTCACCAAAGGTTTAGTACTTCTTGTGCTCTGGGAGCTTTTGCCTGTTCTTGTAATTTCTTTTCCAATTGCTTTCCAGCCTACTGAGCCCATCAAGAGGCAACCACGGTCACAGTGTCTCTCCACACTTGTTCACCCAGTTTTTGGGGAGGTGAGTAGAATCCTCTTGGTGTCTGTGCTGGTTGGAGGAGAAGAGATACCTGACATGGATAAATAAATTGAAAGGATTTGGAGAAGGGAGGTGCAGTGAGGTGTCTAGTAGGGCTAGGGGATTCTGAAGAATTTGTGCCTCTGTTGAGAGGGCTGGACTGTATGTGGGAAAAGTGACTGTATCCCTGGTGAGTCCTTCCCCAAGACACCTGTGTTTGCAAACAAAGCATTACCCTATTGTCCTCCAGTGAGGATCAGATAGAGGAGTCTGACCCTCACCTGTCTCTTACCTGTGTCTTAGGCTTGCTGCTGCCTACACAGCTCTGGACTCTGATGTCTGTGTCTAAAGTGCAGCTTCTGTTAGGGCAGAAGGGTACTTGGACTGGCCTGTCACTGTGCATGTCCCCTGCCCTCCTGCTATGCTGCTGTCCACAGCAGAGTCACAGAGGGGAGGGTAGGTGGGTTAGAGCAGGAGTTGGCTTTGCTGGTTACTAGGGCATTTCTTGATCTGTACAGCCGATTATTGGTAGCATGCCAAGGCCAAGGAGTTCCCAGCCATGTGTCCTCTGAAAGGCAGGCAGAGAAAATGTGTTTGGAAAACCCACCCTGTATCCTGCCTTGTGTCCTGTGGAGCTGAAGTAAAAGCTGCTGTTAATGATAGGATGGTGTCTGTATGAGTAGAGAGGTGATTTGTCTTTCCAGCTGGGTGATATTCTCAGGGAAGAGAAGAGGAGGATAATCATAAGGAGGGGCTGGCTGTGGGCTGCAGCTGCTGTTTCCAGCAGGAGTGTAGGAAAGGAGGTTCTGCTTCAGAAAAAATCACTTAGACACTGCATGTCAGCGTTCTCTTCTTTGGGTGCTGATCACAGTGACCCTGTCTTTGGTTCTAAGGACTTAACTCTTCTGGATTCTGATGGGGTGGCCCAGCAGAGAGCTGTGCTTTTTCAAGTATAGTCTCTGGACTTAACTCCCTTTCCTCAGGTCTAGTGCTACGTGGAGAGGGGGTTTGCTGCATAGCAGGCACCAGAGGTCATTCTGAAGAGCCGGGTCTTGAGAGAGCTCCACTTTGGAAATTGGGAGTTTATGTATCTGAGCTCTTCTGTACCCCACTGGGCTTAACTTCCAGAGGTCAGAGCATGAAGCCAGTGGTCTGGGTCTTGTAGGCCTAGACCTGTGAGATGAAACCAAATTAAAAATGTGTTGGTTCCTGATGCAGACAGTTTGTGCAGCACCATCACAGACATCTGGGTTTCTGTCTGGTTTAGGAGCCTCCTGGCACAGAGTGCTCAGGGCTGTGAGCAGGAATGCATTTTTGTGCTTCTCCTTACCAACCTTGTATCAGTTCCAGGTGGGAAGTGGCTTCTTGGATATTTCATTTCTGCTAGTTTGACTCCCTTTCCCGCTTGTTGATCCTCCTTTCCTTGGATTAGACTTCCCTGCCAACTCTGTGAATCCCCCTGAGCAAAGTTACGTACAGGAAGGGTTCTGGGCAGTCTCTGAAATAACCTTTTGTGTGCAGTAGAGGGGGCTTGGAAGAAAACTAATTCTCCAAGTCAGAAGTCTGCTTCACTGCTGGTTACACATGGTGTTCTTTTCAGTTCTAATTTCCTACCAACAGCAGAATTCCTCCTCTTTGCTCTTGTGTGATTGCGTCTTAGACCAGCTACGTTTGATCCCTTCTATCCATAAAAGGGCTGGAATGGAAATCTGATTGAGATGCCATTTGTAATCTCTCATATACCTTCCCTGCATGTGTATTATTGGGTGCTAATATTGAAAATGGCCCATGGGGAGTCATTAACAGATGTGGGCAATTGTAAATCTGGCAACTTTTTGGGGCAGAGAGAGAAAATGATGTTTGGGCTTGAAGGACCAAGCAGTGAGTTAGAGGCATCCTGTAAGGGCAAGAACAGCTCTAATTCCCTGCTGCCCTCCAGAGAGCTCTTCTGCAGTGGGAGAAGACAGGCCAGCACAGACTGCTCCCATCACAGGCTGCTGGGCAAGCTGAAGGTCAGGGGTGTGGCATCAAAGGCTGATAATAAACTGGCACCTTAGCTGCAGGACAGGCCCTGTGTTTGCTCTGAGACAGGCGGCCTTTGGTAGGGAGACATCAAATCCTTGGCTTTAGCATCACAGCTATTTTTGGCCTGAGAAATCTGTATCCTTGATGTGTGACTGAGTTGCCCTCCATGCCCCTGCCACTTCTGACTGAGCAGAGGTGCGTGTGGGTTCCTGCCACAGCTCTGTGTTAGGCAGCAGGTGCCCCAGTGAGGAGGCAGCAGCCCTTTTTGACTGGGAACTGTTTGTTCACAGTGGGGGACTCGGAGCACAGGGACGGCTGCAGCCAGGGATTAGCGTTCACATTTGTCCTGCTTTCCGCAGCATGGAGAAAAGGTGAGCTCCAACAACAGGAAAGGCTGAGCCTAGAATTGCAGGCAGAGAACTGTGAGGCTTATGTAAAGCCCTTTAATCAGCACGGCCTAGTGGGAGGTTAATTGAACTGGACAGTGGTAGGCTGGCAGACATTGCTGGTTCAGCAGGAGGTGTGACTTGTTCAGCCCCTTGTGTGATGGTGCCCTGGGGAAGGGGCTGTCATACCAGTGGCTTTTGGGAAGGAGGTGGGAACTGCTGCAGGGGGTGGGAGTGTGGGGTTTCCAACGACAGAGTCCTTCAGGGTCAGCACCAGTGACCTGTCAGGAGTTCCTTCTCAACAGAGGTGTAGCTATTTCAAATGAACAACTGAAAACATGCACAAGTAGAGGCCTTGTTGGATTGTGCTGACGATGAGTGATGTGAACTGAGGCAGATGCTGCATGTGGAGTTCTTGGTGCGTGAGCTTCCTTCTCCTATTCCCTGGGTAAAGCTCTCTTGGAGAGGGGTATTGGAGGCCAAGGGGCTCAGGCTCCCTGGCATGGCCACAGTCTGCCTTGGCCTCCCAGTCACTAGAAGCAACTGAGACTTTTGAGGGGTTATTAAAAGTGGTGGTGACTAACTCCTGGTGTTGGATATTTTCTGCCCTACCTGCCTGTGAGCCTGTGTGTGTGTGGGCACTGGGCTGTCATTAGCAGCAGAGGTGGCTGTACTGCTTCAGAGACATCTGGAGTTCTTTGTGCTGTTACTACTCTACAAGTTTTCAGGGCTGTTGATCCATTTTTTATATAATTTAATTTGTTCAAGAATACATCCTGTTTTGGTAAGGACTTCAATTGCCATTAGTACCTAGAGGAAAATCTGAACTCCACACATTGGATTTCCACTTTCCTGATCTATAAAAAGAGCCCTTTTTGTTTTGTTTAAGTAGAATGTGAGTGCCCTTCTGCACCCTGATGGAGTCATACTACAAGGGAAAGGGCCTTAATGTCAGTGCTGGACTGCCTGACCAGCACTTTCTGCAACGAAATAAGGACCAAATGCACTGTTTCTGAGTTGCAGCTCAAAGATAAGCACAAGCAGACTGGAGGCAATGTGGGAGCCATGGAGGAGCTGGAGAATGCATTCAGCTTGGCTGAGGAGTCCTGCCCAGGCATTTCTGACAAACTGATAGCACACATGGTGGAGCGGGTACAAAGGTGAGTGTCCTGGGTGTGAGCTGGCAGTTGTTTCCATAGGGAAAGGTTGGTGCCAAGCAGTCAGGATAGACAGAAGGGAATACTGCTGACAGCTTCCTGAATGGTCTGTACATCACTTCTTTTAACTGCTTTCATTCAATGGAGCAGTTCTTCATGCCCCAGAGGTCCTTCCTCACAGTAAACAGGTTTCTGTAGTGTAGATGTGTGTTGCAGAGCACAGAAAGATGCTGCTGTTCACCTTCATTTTGCACATATACCCATATACACACGACATCCTGCTGCTCCTATTACCCAGGTAGCAAGGACTATGTCAAATCTCATCGGAATCACTTCTAGAATAGTAACTTTCTGTTAATATGTATCTCTTTCATTGCAGGGAATGTGCTTTACAGCACTGGGTGCAGCCAGTCACTGCTTGCCCAGCTTCAGGTATACAGGAAATACACAGGAAAGTGTATTTTTCCTGAAGGGAATGACTTATTAAACCAGTGAAGAAGTGTAGTCTGGTAGAATTTAGTTCTTTGCTGCATCAAACTTGCCTCCACTGCTGGCACCAACTTCAGTCACATTCATGTGTTGCAGACCCTGATCACAGGTTTATCAGGCTTTATTTAACATTAATTTGGCTTTTTTCCCTTCCACAGCAGGCTATCCTAAATCTCATCCTTGTCCTACTGACAGAGAAACTTCCTGTTTGGCCCTCCTCTGGTTAGCAGGCTGGAAGTGTTTTGCTATACATGTGACCAAAGGAGCCATCCCATGCTGTGTCTGCCCTGTAGACCCAAACTTTGCAGTCCTTACATCCTTGAACTTGGTCTTCCTGAGCATTTATTTCTGATGGGTTTAAGTTTGTGCCTTCTAGCTTGAGTACCCAAACAGAACAGAATCATTAAGGTTGGAAAAGTCTTCCAAGGTCGAGTTCAACCTGGGACCAATCACCACCTTGCCAACCAGACCAGTACACTGAGTGTCATGTCCAGTTGTTCCTTGGACATCTCTTGGGATGAGGACTCCACCATCTCCCTGGACAGCCTGTTCCAGTGCCTGACAACTGTTTCCATGAGGAATTTCTTCCTGATGTCCAACCTGAACCTCCTTAGGTGCAGCTTGAGGCTGTTTCCTCTTGTCCTGCCACTTGTTGCCTGAGAGCAGAGTCTGGCCCCCACCTTGCTACAAACTCCTGTCAGGAAGTTGTAGAGTGCAAGAAGGTCCCCCCTGAGCTTCCTTTTCTCCAGACTCAGCCTCACCAGCTCCCTCAGCCACTCCTCATCTGACTTCTGCCCCAGACCCTTTCCCAGCTCTGTTGCTCTTCTCTGGACGTGCTCCAGCAATGTCCTTCTTGTGGTGAAGGGCCCAGAACTGGACAAAAGACTCAAGGTGGGGCCTCAGCAGTGCCCAGCACAGGGGGATGGTCAGTGCCCTGGTCCTGCTGGCCACACTATTGCTGACACAAGCCAGGATGCCACTGGCCTTCTTGGCCACCTGGGCACATGCCAGCTCCTCTTCAGCCACTGTTGGCCAGCACCCCCAAATCCTCTCCCATTGGACAGCTTTCCAGCCACTCTGCCCCAGACCTGTAGCACTGCAGGGGGTTGTTGTGACCCACATACAGGACTTGGCACTTTGCCTTGTTTGAATTTCACACCCCTGGCCTCAGCCCATTGATCCAGCCTGTCCTGATCCTTCTGCAGAGCCTTCCTGCTCTCCAGCAGATTGACACTCCCACCCAACTTGGTGTCACCCATGACCATACTGAGGGTACACTCAATCCCCTTATCCAGATCATTGATAAAGATGTTAAACAGGACCAGCCCCAGCACTGAGCCCTGGGGAACCCCACTGGCCACAGCTGGGTGTAACTCCATTCCCCATCACTCTCTGGACCCAGCCAATCCAGCAAGTGTTTAAACCAGTGAAGGGTGCACCTGTCTGAGCCATGGGCTGCAGCTGTTGCAGGAGAATGCTGTGGGAGACAGTAGACTACATTCACAGCCTTTTCCTCATCCTCTGGGCGGGTCACCTGGCCAGAGGAGATCAGGTTGGTCAGGCAGGACTCACCTTTCCTAAGCACACACTGGTTGTTCCGTATGTGCTGCTGTCAGGCAAAGAAGAGCTGCAGATATTTAGGACCAAATGTACTGCCCATCCTGGAGAGCTTCTGTTTCTATGTCATTCAGGCTTTCAAGCAACTATGCCATGGGTCTGTGTAGATCCCTCACCTCATAATCACTTCATGGTGTGAAGAGAACACTCATTGTTCTGGCTCACCCACAGAGGTCACAGAAAGTGCCCTGGTGATACCTGGAAAACCTGAGTGTCTGGCTGAGGAAGAGGTGCTCACAAATGTGCATGGATGACTACATGGTAGATGTTTCAGCATCAATGACTTCTGTCAGGCTAGGAATGACACTGCTAACAGGGCAGAAGCACAAGACACTTTCTGTGGTGGGCTTGCAAAACCCCAGAGACCCTGTTGCTTTCTTACTGTAAAACACTAGTACTGAAAATTTCTTGCTAGGTTAAAACAATCCTGAAAGCCTGAAAGAAGTTCCACCTTGGCTTTTTGTTGAATTGCTGGGGTTTGCTTTCAAGTTTTTTATCCAGGAAAAGCTGCAGTGGCAATTGGAGTGGGGACAGACCTACCCAGAGTGACCCCTTCCCTGCAGACCCGCTGGGACCTCCCCCAGGTGAGACCCTCAAACAGCCAGAACCGACCAGTTTCCCCATTATCCATTACTCTTCCTTGCAGGTTTTCACACAGTCGGAACCACCTGACCTCTGCCCGCTGACACCCACATTCCCTGCTGCTGCTGTGAGGGGGGAAGGATTTTTTCCAGCTTCATAAGAACTACATCTTTAATCCAGACCACCATCTGCCGTTGGATGTGACATTGTGTGACGGACTCCAGGACATTTCAGAGCCTTCATGTTATCTGTATGTTCATGATAACCCAGGGTGGGGTTTGCGATGCAAGTACAATTTAGACCTTTTGCAGAACCCAAGATGGGTGGTCTAATTGTTTTTACAGTGTAATCAACACAGTTTTTAATTGTTTCCCTATGGATGTGTCCATTTTGGCTTGGTTTGATTCACACCTTGTTTCTGGTAAATGCCTGGCTGCTGGAAAAAAGGGAGATTCTCTTCCACTGAGATGTGTTTCACAGGCGAGTCTGATGGGTTTAGCCTCCTGTCCTTCCTGAAGAAGTGTTTGTGAGCAGTCATGTGTGAGTGCAGGGATGCTGGGAAGCTCTCCAGGCACTGGGGCCTCTGGGAGAGCCAGAGCAGCTCTCCAGTTGTTCTGAAGGATAACTTCAACCCCTTCACACACAAACAAAACGCTTCCCAGAGCAGCAGCAGCTGAGGTGACACACTGCTGCTCTTTCCCAGCCTGTTGATTCCCAGGAGGGTGGGTTTGCTGACTGTACATTTTTTGGCTCTGGGACATCATTTTGTATTAAGCCTTGGTTCATTTACTTTGGGCAACAGCAGAACTTGCCATCAGCCTCTGGGAACCGTAAGGCAAAGTGGGTACATTTGCTGTGGTAGCTGGTAGGGCTCCTGTCCCTGGTGCTTGCAGCAGCAGAGGCCACCAGACAGGCAGGCTGGGCAGTGCTGGGCTCTGAGTTGAGCAGACATGCACTGTGCAGGCCCAGCTGGGGCAGAAGGGTTAGAAGGAGGCAGTGGGAACACAACAGCCAAAGGCATTGGCAGAGCTTTGGTTCACAAGGCACAGGGACACTGCGTAGCATTTCTTGAGGCAAGAACCTGTCCTCCACAGGAAGGCCTAAACTGGATGGCTCACAGCAGTGTGGTGGGGCTGGAGGTTCCCAAAAGCTATCTAGGAATCCTTCCCCTTCTCAGCCTTTCCTTCTGGCTCCTCCTTCACCTGGGATCTAAACTTGCTGCAGCCAGGGCTCTGCTCCAGCTGACACGCTGGGGTGGTGTTTGTTTGCAGAGCATCTCCTGCTGTGTTGGTTGTTTAAGGTATTCCAGCAGAGCCACCCCCAGGGAGCTTTGCTTTCTGTATCATACAAGTTTATAAAGCAAATCTTTAATTCAGGTAAGCACACAGATCTTAAATTACACTTTAAAGGTCTAGAAAAACAAACTTGGGAAAACAACCCCTGATGATAGCTGGTTGCCTGGAGAGCTGCCCTCTAATTGTAAAGGGATTCCCATGAAGTCAGCAAGACCTCAGTTATCCAGATCTTTCTGTCTGGGTGTGTGGATGATGTGGCTCACCCCAGAGCTGCTGAGAACAGAGGCTGGAGCTGTTCAATTTTGTTTTTTTTTAAAGACAGGCCACTTGGTTAGAAACAGGGCTTGATTTTTTTGGTACTTGGATTCAGACCTGCAGATTTTAAGTGCTCAGGAGGACCATATGTTCCCTCATCCTGGTGTGCAGTGTTCACTTTAGCTTATGACTATCCTTTATTCTTCCTGATGAATAAATCCAGGCTCAGCAACACTATGAACTTGTCCCTTAGAGAAGAGGTGCTGCTGTTGGGTTTGGCTGGATCTCTGCTGCAGAGCAGAGTTCTGCTGTGGTGAGAGCCAGCTCGGAGCCTGCAGTTAGGAAGAGCAGAAGAAACCCATTTTTTCCCTCAGGAGAAGTTAATGTATAGACAGGAAACTTGGAGAGGGGGAAGGCAGAGGCTGCAGGCCAGCAGATGGGCTCCTGCTGCTCTTAAAGTTGCTGTTCATGACGGTAGCAGCCTGTGTTGATAAGGTACCTGTATCGTTACTCACACTCTCTGCAGTGTAATGAGTAAACTTTTTAAAGGAAACAATCCCCACAACCTTTGTCCAGTATTCAAAGCAACAATGGGTTTAGTTTTTAAAAACGTTGAAAGGGATCTGCCACTTTCAATAAAGTAACAAAACAAATGAGACTGGTGTAACTTTGTGTTATTTGGGGAAAAGGATCGGGTCCAGCTGCTTTTCTCTGCATCCTTCTTGGTCTTCCCCTGCATCTCCCTGCCTCATGTGCATCTGACAGTGGTCCAGGAGACAGACACGAGTATTTTGTGTGTGAGGAGGGACAACAGCTGAAGGCACATCCATCTTTTCTGCTGCTGCTCCAGGAAGCACACACTGCTTTGCAAAGGTGTGTCTTTGTGGTGGAGAGCACGGGGGGTAGTTTTTGCTTGAGTCTGTTCATTATCTGCACTATTTAGGCTCGGGCACAACTGCAAAAGTTGACAACAGGATATCTCTGCCTTCCTCTGTCTCCCTCTGCAGCTGGGAGGGGGTCCAAGTGCTGGCACAGGGTCACCCAGGGAGATGGTGGAGTCTTTGGTGATAATCTGCTGCCCAGACACAGCTCTGCTTGAGCAGGGGTTGGACCAGATGCCCCTGAGAGTGTGACCTCAGGGACAGGATGAACACGTTGGAGATGCCACTTTTAACTGTGTTTAAACCCTTGTGTGTGACCATCCTCTGAGCAGGAACAGAGAAGGGCACAGCTCGGGCTGTGACCAAGCAAATAGTGTCACCTCACCTTTCCCCCCTGCAGCCAAGAAGAGGGACAAATGTGCTTCTGACTGTGCTTTTTTTGAGGAATTTTGCCAAACGCCACATGCCTGTGCTGGGACAGTGAGGATGGTGCAGCTGAGTGGGGAAGGGCAGGCTCAGTGTCCCAGGTGGGGGCGCAGAGCTGTGCAGGTTGGTGCAGCTTGTATTTTGGGTGGTAAGTGATGGTCTGCCTTATAAAATGAAAGTCTGACAATTAATGCTCCTCCAACAGTCAGGCACTAACCCTGCCCAGCAGAGTACTTGACTCCTGGCATGCCAGCCTTGCTTCACTGGCACCTCAGGGGTGTGAGTGCTGCCGGGCATGAAACACCTGTGCCAATACGTAGCCAATATGAAAGAGGGAGGTGACTTCTCTGGTGTGAGAGAGTCACTCCTGGGACTGGGGTGGAGAAGGGAGCAGTCACCAGAACAGCTCCAGTCTGTTACATTAAACATGTGGTAGGAGCTACTGCACAAACTCAGTTGTTCTGGTTTCTTAAGCAATGAAACAAGACTGGATCAAGGGCCAGCATGAGGCAAATTGGTAGTTGGGGTAGTTGGGGTTGTTCAGTCTGGAGAAGAGAATGCTCCAGGGTGACAAGGGGGGAATGGCTTCACACTGACAGAGGGCAGGGTTAGATTGGATATTAGGAAGAAATTCTTCTCTATGAGGGTGGCACAGGTTGGGCAGAGAAGCTGTGGCTGTCCCGTCCCTGGAAGTGTCCAAGGTTGGCTTGGATGGGCCTTGTAGCAACCTGGGACAGTGGAAGGTGTCCCTGCCCAGGGCAGAGGGGTGTTGGGTGGTCGTGGGGAGTGGAACTGGATTGTCTTTGAAATAGTGAGACCATGGATTCTAAGCCAGGCAGTCCCAAGTGCATCTCCCCCTTTCCATACATCCTGTCAGCAAGAAACTGAGTGAGGACCCATTGTAATCTGTTCTTGCCTAATGGTCCTGTTAAGGAAACGGCTCATGCTTGTAGCAAAGGCAAAAAATACTCCTGCAGAGTTCTGGAAAAGTAAAATATTTCACATTCTGGATATTTCACATTCTGAAAGCTCATCAAGGTGAGGGGTCTGCAGTTTTGCCAGGAGTAGCAAAGTTTCTGGCTTTTCTAGCCTGAGCTCCTCCACTTAAATGCAGAGATGTTTGAGCTCATTATTCCCAGTCTGAGAAGGGACTTTTGGTGCCTGCTGTCCTTCCAGAGGCTTCTGTTTTGGGGAGCCCCACCTCAGCACATGCATCTTCAAGACAGAAGCAGCTAAAGGATCATCCACTGACAGGCCCACAAATCTTGAGGACTCTTGCTCACTGCATCTCTGCTGCAACAGGAATGGTGACAGTACTTTCTGCTGCAAAGAGGTGACAGGAAGATAAACAGAGCATAAGTGTTCCAACAGCCTGTGGATTAGCCAGGTGAGTCCCTACCAGTAGTGTTCCAACACCTTCAGGGTGTGTCCTTCCCGTGTCCTTTGATCATTTCTCTACATGTCAGAAATTGTTTCGTGGTGTCACAGCCTAAGGGCAGTGTTCCCTACATTATGAGCTGGTAAAATAAGTGGGGTGGGGAAGGGGAAGAAACCTCATTGGATTCTCCACAAGAGCATGTAAAAGCCCAGTCTGCCCCCTGCACAGCTTCCACAGCTCCTTCTGTCTCCTGTAACACCCAGTATGTGTGAGTTGGGATCTGTGCTGCCTCCTGCTAGAGACTGACAGCTGATTTCTGGCGGTAATTTAAACCAAGTCTGGCTGACACTGAGAGCAAACGAGCTCTGTCAGCTGGTTAAAAACAACCCAGTCCAGTGGCACTCACAGGCAGTTCACAAAGATGGCTCTGCCACCTCCTCCACTCCATCCTGGTTGTGGATGAAGCAGCACTTGGTGCAGGGTGAGTCAAGAACCAGTCTTGGAAAACTTGAAGTAACTTGAACAGGGGATGGTGGGCTCAGGAATAAGAGGCTGAGAGTGTTTTATATCAAGATGCTATTTACTTTGAACAGTCATATTCAGCCACAGTATAACATGTCTAATCAATCCACATGAAAACACCTAAAACAGGTAATTAAAAAAATAATAAATGAAGATGCTAATAAATTAAGTACATTTAACTTAGATGGGACAATGGTCTTTGTGACAGCGGTGGCAAAGGCTGGATCTGCAGTCACTCCAGAATGCAAATGCCAAGTGAGAAAAATCCCTGTGGATTCCCCCTCCCTGCAGTGCTCATCCCACACACGTTTGAGACCACACCTGAATGCTGTGCTGGCCTCTGTCGCTCCCAGTGTCACAGGGACCTCCACATTCCTCATCCTCACAACATGCAACACTTTCCTTTGGCTTTCACTGCACCACTGCATCGTTCCTTCTGCTAATACACAAGCACTTTTCTATCTAATAACACAAAGCAGAGTCCCCAGAGTCCATCAAAGCCACATCCAACAGCATCTCGTGGCACTTGGCATGTATCAGTCCTTGCATGGAGGCACCCAAAGGTGACAGCTTTGCAAAAACAGAACAAGCTGCGAACATTTCAGATTTAACACAGAGATTTAATAGGAGTTCACAGACACTAAAGCTCCATCTGGAATCCAGTGACTTTTACACCTTCATGAGAAATAGAAGATGGATCCCACCCCAAACTGAAAGGTAAGAATAGGGATTTTCAGAAGTCTTTGCATGACAAAAGCACAAGCAACGGTGACTTTCAGAGAGACTTGTTCTATAGTGCTTAAATGCCTTGAAAACCTCACCTACACCAGAGTGGAGTGTTTGCCATCCTGTGCCTTACGTAATTCCTACTACAGGATAAAGAAATGGGAGCTGTGATATGAGAGTAGCAATTGAGTTCAAAGGAAAAACCATGCACCGACCCACAATATACCGACACCTCAGAGGTTTGGTTCTCCTGCTTTCCTGGACAACTGCTGCTTCCACGAGAGCTGCAGTCACTGTTTAGAAAGAACTGTGTGTAAGTTAACACACCTGTGGGTCCCCACTGGTCTGAGACGGCTGTGCCAGCAGGGTGACACTGACAGCAGCAGGACAGGGGCTGTGCAGCCAGAGACACCAAACACGTGGGGCAGGCCATGTCTGAGGGCCAGGGAGCCCTGGCACCCACTGCTGTGAGCCAACTGCACCACTGGCAGCTGCTGGTTTTCTTCCATGTATGCTGATCATCCAGTCCAAACGTGAAAATAAGGTGGCACCTGCCTTCAGGGCAGGTGAAGGTGTTACTGTACAGGTACAACAGAACAAGAACCCTCCCATGATGTGTGCACACCAGAGCACTGCTGTTGTTGGGTTCTCTCTAAGTAGGTTCAACTGGAACAGACTTGACCCTCTTCCATGGGGAAGGGATGTGATCCCCCTCTGCAGCCCCCTCACTTCCACCTTCCACACTGGGGCAAACGAGCCTCCTTGAGTCTTTGCTTCATCAGCTCCAGAGACTCCTGTTCCCACCTGCCCCTTTGGTTGGTGTTGCCAGCAGAGATCCAGCTCTGCCCCTGCATCAGTCCGTGTGAGTGTCCTTCTCCTCCTTGGAAAGCAGCAGGCTTGACCTGGCTGGAGAGCTGGTGGCTCTCTTGATCACTTCCATCCACCTGTCAAGAAAGGATGTGAGAAACGCTCAGCCCCCCACTCACAGGTCATCTCATCCTTTGGTTATGAGCTGCACCCCTTTACCCAAACCTCCCAAAACAGACATTTTCTTTCTTTCACAAATCTTCTAGGAAATTAACTCTTCAAATGGACAGCTTGGGATGTGGAAAATACCCTGCAGAATATGGTTGCCATAGTCCAAGTAACAGCTCTACAGTGCTCAGAGCTCCAGAAAACTCCCACAGGAGCTCACCATGTTCTCTCCTCGGTGTTTCTCAAGGACAACAAGCTGACAATAATTGTTGCTTTTCTTACAATAAATTAGGAATTAGGTAACAGCCCTACTCATGTGGAAGAAAGCACAGCAACAGTGAAAAAAGCAAGACAAACCCATTGTGAATTAGACATATTTCCCCTGAAATCACTACATGAGCTCAGTGGATTTAAGAGCTCAGGCAGCTGATGCCTAAGCTGCTCACAAGGGTGTGACTGTCCCAGGGAAGGGGGACATCTGTGACACAGTAAAACCACATTCCAAAAGAACCAATAGGACCCTGCATAGCAGGACTCAGTGCAAGGGTTTTCAACAGCAAGTTTTTTATGTGATACATTTGACACACAGTTTGGGTCCTCTGTGGAAGCCCCTAAGAGCAATTAATTGCAATTACAGAGAATAATAATAAAATGTAATTACAGAGAAAGCAGCCAAATGAAAGGCAGCCCTGCACTTGTTACTCTCAGCCTTGTGTTATAAATCCTGCTTCCAGAAATTGAACAGGGAAAAAAAAATCTATCTTTGCAGAACCTGGAAATCTGAGTCCCAAAGAGATGGTGGGGCTGAGCACTCCACAGCCCTTCCTTCCATGTGCCTCCCTGGCTCCAAGGAAGTGCCAGGCCCCTGGCACAAAGCACAGCTCACAGCCCTAAGTGCACACCCAGCTCTCCCACACACAGAGGAGGGTCCTGGCAGAGGACAGATCTCCAAATATCATTGGTGGGAAGAGGAAGGGAATGTTATTCCTGAGAATGTGCTGGAAGGTCTCTACTAGAAGGAAAGAGAGGTCTGGGGATTGCCAACCACTGAGTTAACAGCAAGTTATACACCAGGACAGAGAAAACAGAAAATTACCTCTCAAAGGTGTATTTGCTCTCAGCCCTGAAGAAATACACGTGGGACTTGAACTGAAGCTTGAAGACATAATCCTTCTGAATCCCATCTGCCTCCACAGGGGAGCTGACCATGTAGCCAAGCAGGGGGAGGCTGGCCAGGGGATAATCATCCTGGAAGAGTCCAAAAGGCCACCCTCAGTGGCTGCCACACCACTCAGCCCAATGCACAGGCACACTGCTGTGCCACAGGTAAGGGCTGTGCACCTCTGTGTAGGAGAGGTTGGCAGGAGGAGCCTCCTGTGCAAGGCCACCACCAGCTTATCATGAAACCCTCCCCCAACTCATTTCACTGTTTGTAAAAACTTCTGTTCCCGTGCCCATTGCTACCCCCTGGGCTCCCTCTTCCCTCTCTGCACCCTTTCTGTGGAACGCCAAGCAGAGATCTGACAGAAAAGGTAAAATAACCCTGCCAAATGAAAGTGCCCTCCAGGCAAGAAGCCAGAATAACCCAGTTGTTGGGCTAATAACATGAAAAGGTTGAGCTGCCACATGGTTTGTTCTGAAGCAGGTGCTGAATGCGCCACGGGCAGGAAAATCCCTGCGATCCTGCTGAAGCCCAGAAGGGAGAGAAATGGGCCAATACTGCCCAAATGCTGCCAGGCCCATCCCCTCCTTCAGCCACTGCCTTAGGAGACCCACAGAAGGTCAGTACCATCAGAACTGGAAATCCTGATTAAATTCCACAGGCAGGGCCCACAGCCATTCAGAGTTCAGCTTCATTGTAAATTACCTCCTCTTCCACTTGTCCTTCAAACAGCAGTGAGCTGCCCCTGGAGCTGAAAGCCAAGGACCTCCAGGTGATGCCAAACCCCATCCCCTTACCTACACCTGCTCACCTGGTGCGTTTTGTAGAAGAACAGACAGAAGTTGGTGAAGACAACCCACAGTTTCTGCCAGCCATTGCTGTTCTTGAACTTCCTCAGCAAATATCCAGAGAGCTGGTTCTAGCACAGAAGGAAAAGAGAACTCCTGTGAGACAGACCACAGGTTGCCCTCCTGCTGCAGGTAAACAGCCCAGGGCTGCCTGCACCAATCACTCCTGTGCTTGCTCTGCAGTGTAAAAGGCCCCTCAGGTTGGTGACAGTCACCAGGGTCCAGCCCCTCAGCCACCCTTTCTTATTGCACAGAACCCACTGCATGAAAAGGGAAATAAAGCAGGAGAGGAAACAGAGGGTGGCAGGGCTGGGGATAAGCAACATGTGGCAGCTACACAAAGCCAAGCTGGTGTGGAAATGGGCTGCAGGGAGGGGAACACCACTGCCTTGGCTTCAGTCAGGAGGAAAAGGAAACCTATGGCATGGAAAGACAGTGCAGGGATTCTGTAATTTGAAAAAACAGACTGGATATGTGGCAGATTTATACAGAGAACCATTTTGTGAGGAATAAACATTTTGTCTCAACAAGGCAATAGTACAACTCTGCCACTGAAGATGAGCATCTGCACACCAGCAGTTAGGAGGCAGGACGTTTTTCTGGGCATCCCATGGCTCCTCCCCACCAGCACAGAACCGTGAGAGGCATCTTTACCTGGATCATGCACAGGTAATCAGACAGGGATAGGCTCTGGTTCCGGTACCAACAAACATGGGTGATTGTGTTGGGTCGTTGGGCCTGGCCCAGCAAATAGCGAGGAGGAAGCTCTGGAGAAACAGCAAGAGAGCAGAAAACTGAGCAGAGAAAGGGGGAGAGAAAGAGAAAAACAGAATGTTAGGGTGAGAGAAGTGATGCAAGAAAGGCGGCTGTTAAAGAAAAAAGGACTGCGAAAAAAAGGACGTTGTTAGAACATGGAACAGATCAGAGCAAGAGAAGTGCAACAACTCACAGGTTCAATCCCAAAACCTGCAGCAGGGTGGGCTCCTTACCCAGGCCAGAACTGCCAGATGGTGCCTTTCCCAAGGTTAAGCCTTTCCTCTCCTACAGAAACCAGCTCAAGTGTCCAACTGCTGGACCCCAAGCCCAGGTCACATCTACAGCATTTCCCTTACCCAGCAGTCCCACGTGCTCTCTGTATCAGGAAAACCCAGGACCTCCAGTGGCCAAAATTTCTCTCCTTCTATTCAACAGGTTTCTCAAGAGCAGGGCAGGCAGGCAGGGGCAGACAGCAGCACCACAGCCCCATTGCCCCATTGCTGCCCCATTGCTTCTGTCCAGTTAGTGACCTCCTTTTCCTCTCTGCAGTATTTATGGTCCTTCCCACTACTGGAAGCCTTCCAAGCATGCCAGCCCCTAGGAAGGTGTCCTACCCTGCCAAACTGCTGCCTAAAGTGAAACCTCAGAGGCAGGGCAAGCAGTGTGTGCAGTGCTGAACAGACCTGTCTGGAAAACTGCAGGATTCAGTGCCCAAACGTCCCACCAGTGCCACACTGGGCCATGGCAAGACTCAAAGTATCAGAGAATCACAGAATGGTAGGGGTTGGAAGGAACTTTAAAGCTTATCTTGTTCCACCACCCTGCCATGGGCAGGGCCACCTTCCACTAGCCCAGGTTGCTCAGAGCTCCATCCAGCCTGGCCTTGGACACCTCAGCAGAGACATAATAGCATAACATGATGATGCCATGAAAAGGCACTTGGCTGTTCAGTCCTGACAGCAAAGGAAGGGCAGAGAAGGTTTATTCCCTCTGAACTGAACACCCTCTTCTTAATTCTGGGTGCAGTACAGCAGAACCAATCTCCAAAGGAAAATATCATGGATGGGTAACTTACAGAACTATAGAACCACTAAGGTTGAAAAATACCTCCAAGATCATCAAGTCCAACCTTTGACCAAATCCCACTAAACCATATAATGAAGTGCCACATCCACACATTTTTTGAACACTTCCAGGGATGGTGACCCCAACACTGCCTGAGCATGCTGCTCCCATGCTTAACCACTCTTTCAGTGAAGAAATTTTCCCTGATATCCAATCTAAACTAGCCCTGGTACAGCTTGAGGCCATTTCTTCTTGTCCTGTCACTTGTTCCCTGGGAGCACAGTCTGACCCCCACCTGGCTCCATCCTCCTGTCAGGGAGTTGGAGAGGGTGAGAAGGTCTCTCCTGGGCCTCCTTCTCTCCAGGTTGAGGCTGAATTGCTCCTCATGAGACCTGTGCTCCAGACCCTTCTCCAGCTCCTGGACATGCTCCAGCCCCTCAGTGTCTTTCTTGTCATGAGGGGCCCAAAACTCAGCCCAGGATTAGAGGTGCCTCACCAGTGCTCAGTGTAGGGAGATGGTCAGTCCTCCAGCAAGGAGGACACAACGCAAAGAACAGCTCAATTCCAGGATAATCCCAGGTGTCAGGGGATGGTCAGTCCTCCATCAAGGAGGACACAACCCAAAGGAACAGCTCAGTCCCAGGATAATCCTGGGTGTTGGGGAATGGTCAGTCCTCCAGCAAGGAGGAGAAAACCCAAATGAACAGCTCAGTCCCAGGATAATCCCGGGTGTCCTTTAACCTTTCCCTGCTTTGGTGCCCCTGCCGACACAAAGCCCTGCGGCACAGAGAGCGCAGTGTGAGCACAGACACACAGACATGCACAGAGGGGACGAGCATGCAGTGAGTGGTGCTGGATGATCTGTGCTCCCCCTGCACACAGAGACACTGCCCAGGAGGGGTGGAGGGCGCAGGAGGCCCCGGCAGGATGGGCAGAGCGGGGCGGGCGCTGCCCTGCGGTACCTCGACGGCCACACTGTGGTCGGCCATGGAGACGCTGGTGTTGCGGTACCAGCACACGTGCATGGTGGTGTTGGCACGGTGGTGGCTCTGCCTGTCCAGGGAGCTACGAGAGGAGTGTATGTCATCTTCGGACTCCTGTTCTAGAGAGACCTCATCAGAGGATCCTGGGGGAGGAGAATTGGGCAGTGGTTTAAGAAAACTGTGCAATACAAAGAGCAAGAGAAGCTGCAAGTCCTGAGAGAGGCTGTTCTCTCTTGCCATGGTCCAGTTTTAAATATGTCAAGTGGGTTACACAGCTCCTACGACCACCCTGAGCAGATCAATCTGACTTTGTTACTCAGCTCTGCCTGGGGCAGCTGATTCATAGGATTAGTTGGAAGGGACCCTAACTCTTACCTCATTCCAAACCCCTTATCTCATTCCAACACCTTCCACTAGAATAAAATCACAGAATGGTTTGACTCAGTGCTGTGCCAAACAAAAAAAAAATGACCACACTTCATCTTGAGTTGGAGGAACAGCAGAGTGCTCCAAGAAGAAGGGATATTCCATGTTTCAGCACAGCCATAACACCACCAGACAGGCACAGGAATACTGGGCTGTAACAGCTGACCTTCAAAGGCACCACAGTTTGGACAGAAAAAATCACTACATGGTTAAATTGAGAACAAGAGATAAATAAGGACCTTATAAAATTAACAGTTCTGCAATGGGAGGATCTCTGCTGCATTTAAAGCTACCTCAAACATCAGTCTAGGAAGACAAGCATATTTCTCTTGATGAAAACCAAAGCCCCATTAACTCTCCATTACAGTATGAGTTATAAAAATACTTCATTTATGTCATCAAATTCCCAACAGGAAAGGTGAAGAGGACAGGACAACTGCTGCTTTCCACGGAGGCAGGAAACACCACTTACTGTTGGAGCGGTTGCACACGGAGTTTTCCAGAAGCATCTCAGATTTGTCAGTAGATTTCTTGGCCATTTCAATTGCCACATTCAGGTCTTCCATCCACTTGCCCATCTCCAGGCGTGTGCTGCAAGAGAAGCAGAGTGGGAATGGGGATGCACCAGCCTGGAGCTGGGACTGAGTGCCCCTGTGCTGAAGGGAGGCACAGCTCACTGCCCACAACAAGGGGCAGGCCCTTTCCATTAGACAAAAACCCCCAAAATTAGAGTTCCTCCAAAGCAGGAGCTTTCCAGAGAGGAAACTGAGCTCATACAGCCTTCACCTCTATACTCAACCCTCAAAATAAGACTAAAATAACCATTAAAGACTTGGATTTACAGCAAAGAGAATGAACAGACAGCTAGAGGGGCACAGAATATCCCCTCTGGAGCTTTTGGCCTCAGGAGAGGAATCAAACATTTAGGGGATGAAGGGGTATGAGCAGTGATTATTTTTGAAGGATAAAAGGTAACCTGAAAGACAGCTCATCTTCTAAAGGGGATCTGACATCTCACAGGAGTAAAACCCAGAGTGCAGGAAGAAGAGGGTTCCTTCACCCCTCACAGGTTCCATGGCAGGATGAGACATTCACAGCTCCTCAGTGTGTCTCTGTGTCCACAGGTATGCAACAGTGGGAGGTGCCTTTAGACAGGGCCACATTTCTTTTTTTTTTTTTGGTAACCATCTCTTTTTTCCTGAAAGTTTTTAATTTAGATTGAAAATTCCACACATGGTCAGTTTAAGCCCAGCAGCAATTTCTATTTTTGACAGGTAACCTTTGAGCTATTTCAAAGCTTTGACAAGGTAAAAATTATATTTATTTTCCCAAATTTAAGAATCCTTCAAGCACTTTTCAATTTGCAGCTGCTGAGAAAAGGTTGATCTTAAAAAAAAAAGGATATTTTCAGTTGTTATGATGGAATTAGAAAACCACATCTGCATATCAAAAGTATTGGTTCCTGTATCACTACACACTTGATTTGTAAAAATTCTGTAGGGGTTATTTTTCAAGAACAGGTCACCAAGCAGTAAAAAACCCTGCATAAAGGTTGAGATTTAGTGCTCCCAACCTGCATTCTCAGCATTCCCAACTCCATCTGCCTTTCCACCAGACCTGCAGAAGGACAAAACCTCCTAAAGCTGATCCTGAGACCAGCTATAGGAGACACCCTAAGTACAATTCAGATAGAAAGCAACAAAAAGGCACCAAACTCTCTGCCCAAGGATAAGTTAGACTGAAAAGGGATTGTTTTTATCTCCAAATCAGCCTTTAATTTTTCCTCTCCCTTTCCAGCTTCCTCCATCAGATCCTGCAGGAAGTCTCTCCCCCTTAGACTAATTTGTACATTCTGGGGTTTAATTCTTTTGGGTCTCTAAAATATTTGTATGTTTAGATTTCATTTTGTGTTTTGCAGTGGTTTGAAGGACAGCACTGGCAACTCACAAGTAAACCAACACAATGGCAATGTTACTGCTGCTGTTATTTTGGTAGTTATTATTGTTATTTTGGTAGTTTTTTGCTGTTACTTTGTAGTTTGGGGTGAGATAGAGCCCCAGAACAGTTTGGGTTGGAAGGGATCTCAAAGCTCATCTCATTCCACCCCCTGCCATGGGCAGGGACACCTTCCACTATCCCAAGTTGCTCCAAGCCCTGTCCAGCCTGGCCTTGGACACTGCCAAGGATGGGGCAGCCACAGCTTCTCTGGGCAACCTCTGCTGAGGCATCACCATCCTCAGAGCCAAGAATTTCTTCCCAATATCCAACCTAAATCTAAAAGAAATACTCTGTCTTCTGTTGCTTCTTCTCCCATCACCTCAGCCAGCTCAGGGACCTGCCACGCTGTTACAAGAAATGCCACCTTAGATCAGACACCAATTCAAGGTGCACATTATTCACCTCAGAGGTTCCTCTAGAAAAGTGAAGTTGCTTTATGAGATGAAGGA
>JAWWEV010000011.1:21556999-21589028 GCA_035583235.1 Hafferia zeledoni
TGAGATGAAGGAGGGAAGGGACTTCAAGTGGAGGAGAATGGAAGAAGTTCATAGAATCAAATCCCAGGATGGTTTGGCTTGGAAAGGACCTTAAAGCTCATCCATCCAGTCCCACCCCCTGCCATGGGCAGGGCCACCTTCCACCAGCCCAGGTTGCTCCAAGCCCTGTCCAACCTGGCCTGGGACACTTCCAGGGATGGGGCAGCCATAGCTGCTCTGCCCAACCTGTGCCAGGGCCTGCCCACCCTTATATCCTTTCTAACCCTGCCTTTTGTCAGCATGAAGCAACTCCCCCTTGTCCTGTCACTCCAGGGCCTTGTAAATAGTCTCTCTCCATCTTCCCGGCAGGATCCCTTCAGGTACATGAAGGCCACAATTAGGTTACCCCAAAGTCTTTCCTTCTCCAGGCTGAACAATCCCAATTCTCTCACCTTTCCTCATAACAGAGGTCCCATCCCTCTGATGATCTTGGTGCCCACTTGGTCTGTGTCCTTCCTGTGCTGGGGCCCCCAGAGCTGGAGCAGCAGGTGGAGTCTCACCTGAGTGGGGGCAGAGGGGCAGAGTCCCCTCCTCACCTGCTGTCCACGCTGTGGGGATCAGTCCAGGAGAAACTACTCTTTCCCAAATCTCAAAAGGAGTTGTGAAGAGTCCTGGGTTTATTTTGAAGCCTAGAGGGTGCAGGAAACACCCCCCTGGCACTGCACCAGTCAAGCAGTAACTTTCTGGAGAAGGAAGCCATCAAAGCCATAGGCAGTTGAGGAGAACCTGGTTATTGAGGTTACCTGGCTGCCACCACTATGGTCTTCTGTGCAGAATAGATGGTGAAACAGTGTGGGACAGCCCATTCATTCTCACTCTCCTCTACCTGCAGGAAAAGAAAAGATTTTTCTCATCACTGCTCAGTAAACACCAATAAACACTGAAACTGTCCTTCTTTGCTGGCTGGGAATGCAGTAAAGCAGATTCCAACCCGGCTGGGGAAGTGCAGAACAGCTACTGTTTGATGAAAAGTACCTACTTCCATGTTTATTTTGGCTCTACATGAAAATCTACTGTGTGGTTCTACTGCAGGGACACAACACCACATCCAGCAGGGCAGGGAAAGTGGTCAGAGCAGCTGTGACTCGTTACTCACCGGAGGGTCGAGCACTATCAGCTGCAAACCAAAGACAGAAAGAACAATCCTGTCAGAACAGGGGTGGGGAGGCAGGAGGGCTGGTTATATCCCTAGGTGTGTGCAGGGGGGCAAAACACCAGGGCAAATACATCTCTATTTCCATATCAGTCTCCCACAGCAGTGTGAAAATAAATGGACAAGAAGGTGTGCTGTTTTGCTAATGTGGAAGAACAGGCTCATCACTTGCAGACCAGGCTCTGTTTGATACACATGAAGGTCCAGCTGCTTCTGGGACTGGCCTTGGGAGCTGTTTGTGGCTTTGGTCCTCCTGCCCTGAAGGAATTCCTCAACACGCCTTAGGCAAAGCCATTTCCTTAACCCTGTGGTGCAACTTGGAACCACTTACCAACATGCCATGCAGAGAGAGGTGTCCGTGGATTTTGAACTGGTTTGTCCCTGTGACCCCTTTGCTTGTGTACAACAACATATCTGAGAACTGGAAAGGCAGGAAGAGGACAATCAGTGTTCTGAAAGCAGCAGGCAGGACCAAGGATTTTTTCTGACATCTCCTCAACAATCTATTTAAAGGCCAGTGTAAATGCACGAAAAATGCCATTTCTCAGTCAGGTTGGCCAACTTTCCTTAAAATCACTTGATTATTTACAAGAAAATTTTAAAATTCTGTTAAAACATTGTGCCATTAAGGAACCAAGCTGACTAGACAGTAGTCCCACAGTCACTTTCCCAACAAACTGATGTTGAAGACTTTGAGTTTATGAAAGCCAAAAGCAACACCCACCAGGAAGAACATCCTCTGCTGCAAACCCTTCTTAGTGAGCTTGTACAAGCAACCTTCCCGGATAAACTCCTGCAGTGGAAAGAGAAAGTCACACAAAGCTTGATCCTTCCCAGCTCAAAAGATTTTTATTTTCATCCCAGAACACACAGATGTTGATTGGTGCCCAGCAATGATCACTAATAGATTTGTTAAAGGCCAGATGACACCTTTCCTCCTGTTCAGTGACATGAATCAACTCCTTGCTGCAAACAGCATTTAAATCAGTGAAGGAAGAGAAGGGAAAGAAGTAGGATTTCTGTTGGACAGCAGCATTTCACCTATCACACTTACATCCCACTGCAGTGACTGCCATAGCATCCCCAAAGCACGTGTGATGCTCCTGTACTTATGCCCAATACATCTATCAAAAACAAAGAAACAAAAAACCAGGCAGGAACTACACAAATCCCTGGAAAACAGAGACACCAGTACAGCCCAGTGCTGTGGCTCTTGCCATCCCTACATCCTCCCAGGCTGCATCAGGCTGACACAAGCAGGTCTGGGAGTGGATTTGCTGTCCAGTGGGACACACCAGCACACAGAGCACCACACCTCAGTGTACCCAGTATCTGTACTGGAAACAGAACTACAGGTAGAGTCTGAGCAGAAGCATTTTTGATCTATTTCTGAGGCCATCCCCAAGGTGATGGTCACATCACCCATGGGAATCACTATGAGGCAGCTACATGAGGACTCCACAGTCATCCCATAAACCAGAGGGCCAGTGATGGCAAATCCATGGTCCAAAGGCACTTCCTTGCCAATAAAACCAATAAAGGCTCTCAGAATTAAGCAGAGGCACTTACCCTGCCAGGTGCTGTGAGATTGTCTATCCCAATCAGGTCGTGCTGCAGCTCTGTCAGCTTCTGGAAGTTTTCCAGGCGGACGAGGCTGTGCTGCAGCTGAGATGTCATCTCTGTGACCTCCTTCAGTGCACCTGCACAGAAACCAGCAAAGGCAGGATCAGAGAAGAGCACAGAAACCCAGGCCACCCATCTCACCCCTGGAAAATTCAATCTGAATTCGAGATATGAAATTTATAACCAGCTTTGGAACAGAACAGTGCAGAGGGAAGGGACCTACAATCATCACCCAGTCCAACTGCCTACTTCTTAAAAGTGTATTTTAGAGGTAGCCAGTGGGTAAACAGAGATTAGCAAGCAACTTCATAGCACTTCCTGTGCTTCTGGAAATCATTGTGTATCTCAGATATTATTCATATAAAAAAGTATTTGCCATGTAGCCAGAAGTAAATTAAAAAATCAAAGCCAATTATTTCTGCCAAAGATTACTTGGTCATGAGTGGAATTTACCATGTACATTTTTGATACTACAAAACAAGAATTTTTTGTCTTATTTTTACTTCTAAATGACAAAGAGTTCATAAAAAACTACTTTTTTCCCTGTTGAAAAAGGAGACAAGAACAGGACCAATTTGAACCATTGGGATCCATTAAGATTACCATGAAAAAACCACTTCCTGGAATGCCAGAAAAAAAAAGCATTTACACTGAATTTGTGGACATAATTGAACGTAAGTGTTCAAGGTCAGGCTGGATAGGACTCTGAGCATTCCGGTCTAGTGGAAGGTGTCCCCACCCACAGCAGCAGAGTGCAACAAGATGAGCTTTAATGTCCCTTCCAACCACAAGCATTCCATGATTCTGTGACTAATTCTTGTCTCCCCAGGGCACAGGCAAACAGCTGGATGTGCATGGAAGGCACAGCTGGGCTCACTCACTCCGGCAGTCGGCAAAGTCCCGGTGCTCCGCCGTGTAGTGTTTGCACAGCCTGCCCAGGATCAGCTTGTAGTGCATCAGTCTCTGGATGGGTTTGAGCAGAAAGGTGTTGAGGGGCAGGTAGCAAACCTTCTGCAGCTCAAACTCCTTATAAACCATCTCCAGCTTCTTGAGGCGCTTGGTTGCTTTTTCCAGTTCTGTCAGGACCTCATCGTGTTTCTGCAGGTAACTGGTGAACTCCTGTGGAATCAGACAACAAATTGCTTGGATCAAGGAAAAGAGTCTTTCATAATTAAAGGAAGTGGTAGCAGCTCCCATCCCAGATGGCACTATGCCTGTGCCTGCTGGGAATACCAAATGCTGGCAGCTGAAATAGCAGCCCCACAGTCCTGCACTCCCATCCAAGCTACTCCTCTACTTTAGCACAAGTGTAGTTGTTCCACAGAGGCACTCTGCTCCAAATAAAGGTGACTTCATTTCAGAATAAGCTACTGTACCTTTAAAAAATAGGTGTATTTTCTAATTAAATAACCTTATGAATCAGGGTCTCAACAGGAGAGCTAAAGAAATAATTTTCCTCTCTTCTGCTGAATAAGCAACAAACACCTTTTCTCAAGGTAAATATAGGTGGCTAAATAAGCAACAGTGATACAAAGCCTTCATGCAATTATTGTATTATGTTTTCTTTCTAAATTGTTTATCAACAATAATTGTTTGCAAGTTACTTCAAGATTGACTGAAATAGAGTAGGTTTAGATTGGATATTAAGAAGAAATTCTTCTCTGTGAGGATGAGGAGGCCCTGGCACAGGCTGCCCAGAGAAGCTGTGACTGCCCCATCCCTGGAAGTGTCCAAGGCCAGGCTGGACGGGACTTGGAGCAACCTGGGATAGTGGGAGGTGTCCCTGCCTGTCGGGATGGATTCACAATATATGGCATGGAGAAAGTCCTGCCAAAAATGGGCTGGTGAGGAGAATCAACCAGTCACTGACAATGCTTTAACAACTGATGTTCATAATGTTGTTTAAATGCACAGAAGGTCTAGGGAAGTGCCTTTTTTGCTAAGTCATTGTTTCTTCTTCCCAAAATACCCCTGTAAGCTCAGGAGGTTGAGGGAAGATTGTGACATCATGTTACCTGAAACCCTCTCCTACTGAATGTAAATCCCCTTACCCCTATTGGCCCAAAGCCAGACTCCCCTCTTGTCCCTTTTTGGTGAGTTTGAATCCCCCCAAAGTCCATATAAACCCTTGACCACAAATAAACTTCCTCTTTGTTCCTCTCCCTCTCTGGTGGTCTCTGTGTGTCCTTTCTCTGGGGCTCTCAGTGACCACGTGGTAGGGGAAAGCAGGGAGCACATTTTCTCCTAGGTTATGAACTAACAGGTCCAGGACCAGGAGAATCACCATATCATTGCAGAAATCATACAACACACAGCACCAACGAGGCATAAAGAAATCCTACCGGATCACCTGCCCACAGCAGGGGTGGAACTGGGTGAGCTTATGGTCCCTTCCAACCCAAACCATCCTGTGATTCTGTGATTAGTGGGAATACGAACCCTTGAACTCTCACCCTTGACAAAACAAAGACTCAATAACCCCAAGATTTCCTTTCTTCAGTCCTGTATTTACCTTGAGAAGGCGCATATTCCTGAGCATGACGTCTCCAATGCGCTGATAATCTCCTTTCACATGGGCGTTCGTTCTGCCTTCCCTGGAACACACACAGGGCAAATAAGAAGGCAACCTACATGGGGGATCAAGAAATTTCTATTTCCTCCCTCCATCTTCCTCTGTAATTCAAGACACATCTTTAGCCACTTGAGATTCCCATTTCACTGCTCAGATTGGAAACCTGGCACATTAAATGTGGAAGCTGTATAAAATAACAAACACAAAGCCATGCTTAGAAAACTGAGAGAGGACTAGAAATTAATTTGTGTAAAAGTCTATTTGGGAGTTTAACCACTCAAGACGTCTGAATAAATGTCATAACACGATCCCATCTGAATTTTTGAATTTATTTTTGTTCACACTCCTTTGGAATGGTAATTATATTGTAATATATAACATGTTAGGTCAGGAGAAAGTAATGCCAAGGTTAAGAGACTAAAAACATGCTCTGTGAAATAAACAGTCCTGTAAGAACTGAACTTTCATCTTAATTACAAAAACTGGTTCCTATATTTTCACCTGGAGATTCATTAACTGGAAGGTGTGGGAAAACCACACAGATTATCTTTTTGACCTTTTGTTCCTTCTCCTTTCTAAAGCCTGAGACACATTACCAGGTTATATTAATGACTGGACTTGACAATCTCAAGGGTCTCTTCCAACCTATATGGTTCTGTGATTCCAAAACCCTTGGTCTGATGCACAATTCATACAACTACAGGATATGATACACAAGGCAGAGCTTGAAAAATGAGCTTTGCACAACGTATTTAATATTTTTTTATAACTATAATTTAGTAAAAGACTTTTCCTTGATTTTATTGATACAGAAATACCAGTTCAAAGAGCGATTAAGTCTGGGTTTGACATGAGGATGTGGAAAAAGGTCCTTACCAGAGTGACAGCCTTTGTTCAATCTCCTTCAGAAAGCCTCGATGGAACTCATAGATGGGGTCTATGTTGGAGAAGAGCAGTGTCATCAGCCCCTCTGGCATGGCATTCTCCTTGATAACCGCGCTGCGGAACCACTGCCGGAAAACCAGGAATTCTCATCAATGTCTCTGTCATTATAAAAATTCCTGCTCCTGCAGCAATGGGGGAGGAGAAAGTATGCACAGGGAAACAGCAGAAGGGAAGGAGAAACATTTAGGGAAGATGTAATTCGTGAAAAATGGAAAGATGGGATTTTTGTCCTTGTGAAACATTAGGAAGATGAGACATATGTCTGGCTCTGGGCATGAGTGTGTTTCTGAAGGCAATGATGGGATGGTTGGTGACAGCTGAGTGACAGTCAGTTACCCAGTGGCTGCCCCAGCTGCTGTCACTTCCATGCAGATACAACTGCTCTCATACACCTTGGAGCCCTGTGCAAGTTACTCAGCAGCTGCAGACATCTCGTTGCAGGTCACACTCTGCCCTTTATCGCTTTCGGGTCCCCACTCTCTGGCAGGGACAGGACACTACAAAAATCCTCTGAGGTGCCAGGTGTTCCCCCATCTTTTAGGAGAAGTGCTGGGAAGCCTGTAGGAGGAATTGGAGTGAGATGGTGCTTGCTGAAGTCGCAGAGAACACCTCAACTGAAGATGCATAGCATTAAGGGACTTTCAGAAACAAATCTGGAAACTCACACTGTCCTCCAAACCAGGACTCACTTGTCTGCTCTGGGTAAAAGGAAGAGGAAAAAAAAATGAAACCATAAAACAAGATAAAATTTCCCAAACCCCCATGGGTCCTTGATGCTCTTTGCAACTGCCATCTGCTCTCACATCCAAAGGAACAAGGATAAAAGTTTCCCAAGGAAAACCGCTGAGATGATGGCCAGGTCATGAGCAGAGCTGGCAGCTATCACTGAAACTGAATGTGAAACACTTTTAGGCTGTCTCTGTTCACTGTTTTCAGAGCAGAACTTTGTCTAAGTCATCAGGATGGCACAGGGTGGAGCTGCTGGAGTAATGACAGTAGTCCAGAGAAGGTACCTGCTCTCCCACAGGAGGAGCTATGGAACAAGGAAAGGGACAGCTACTTGACTAATGGATTATGCTACATTTAGGAAGAAATTCCAAGTTTTTCCAAACTAACAGCTACAAATCTGTCAAGAAAAGCAAAAAAAAGTAATGAAAGTCAAACACCCTTACCACTGTGATAACTTCCAGGTCTTTTAAGTAGGTCCTTTCCGTGGCAAGAATCTCCTTGGCTATGAAGTAGGCCTTGTCCGTGGGGTAGCGCTGGAAGGACACACAGCCATCAACAAGCAGCAAAATACAAATGCTCTATTTATTACTGAGCATGAGCTCAAACCTTACACCCATTTCCTCTTGCTATTTGCAAAGGGAGCAGCCCATGTCAAACAGGGCATCTCTGTATTCAGCATCACACTCCCAAACAATGACTTTACTATAAAATACTTTCTATATTTCAAGATTATAAGAAAATCATGTCAGTTATATGGCACTTATCATAGAATCACAAAGTGGTTTGGGTTGCAAGGACCTTAAAGCCCATGTTGTTCTACCCTCTGCCATGAGCAGGGACACCTTCCACTAGACCAGGTTGCTCCAAGCCCCATCCAACCTGGCCTTGGACATTGCCATTACATCAACTTTCATTTCAAATCAAGGGAGCACTTTACGAAACTACGGGAACAGTTATTCCAGGGTTCCTAGGTTTTAAACACTTCTCTGACCAAACACAGCACAGCAGATTTGTCACACAGTCCTTTTCCAAAGCTGTTATATTCCACCCGCAGCTTTTACTCAAGTCCTTTGCAGATTGTAATAATTAGCTAAGAAAACACCAAAACTCCAACAGCAGTTGTTGACTGTGGGTGCTCCGGAGATGCTATTTAAAGAGAAGGCAGAATGGACATGGAAGCACAAAGAAATGAAGTGATGATAAGAGATGTCCTGCAGCTGCAATGACCTAAGATCAGAGTTAACCTGACTCACCACACCTGCAAAAGCCAGGGTTATTTTTGCCTCCTTCCCAGAGAGCAAGCCTCAAACATCAGCAAGGCCAGAGCACTGTCCACCTCTCTCCAGACAGAAGGGTCAGCCATGGAGAGGAAGCTTCAACAACACAGCCAGCCCTGCTGACCAAGCCCATGAGGGACTGGGTGTGAGAGAGTTCACTGTGATGCCTGTTTGTTGTGAAAGCTGAGGCAGAGCTCAGGCCCTACACAGCTTGACAGGACACCTCAGGATGCCTCTAAAGGTCCTGTGATGATCAGAAAGTATGGCCTGGAGGACCAACATATGGTGAGATCAACCCATGAGACCATGACAAGACTGCATGGGCAGGAAGGAACCTAGGAAGAACATACCTTATACATTAACAAAGTAAGATCCCTAAGGATCATTGTGTCCAACTCCCTGCTCCTTAAAGGTCCAGCTGAAAATAAACCATATGACTAAGAGCATCATTCAGATGCTCCCTGATTTCAGGCAGGCTTGGTGCTCTGACCACTTCCCTGTTCCAGCAACCAACCACCCTCTGAGTGAAGAACCTTTCCCTAATGTCCAACCTGAACTCATTTCCATTCTGGGGTACAAAAGGTGGATTTTGAGCACAGTTCCCTGCCACACTGTTCCAGCTAAAACAGGGAGAGGGAGTCCCACTGGTGATGCCAAGAAGACACAAGAAGATGCCAGGAGAGCAGTGGGGACTCCTGCCACAACTATGTGACACACTCAACTAAACCTTCAGTTTTTAACACAGTCACCACACCAATCTGCTCAATCACAAAGTAAAACACAATGAGCATTCAGCAGCAAGCACAGCTCCTCACCTGACCTCAGCAGTGCCAGCACAGCTCCTCACCTGACACTGTCACTTCCCAGCTGCACCCTGATCTTACCTTCCACTTCATTTCATCATCATCTTCTATCCTGGGGTACATTTCCATTCTGGGATACAAAAGGTGGATTTTGAGCAGTTCCCTGCCACACTGTTCCAGCTAAAACAGGGAGAGGGAGTCCCACTGGTGATGCCAAGAAGACACAAGAAGATGCCAGGAGAGCAGTGGGGACTCCTGCCACAACTATGTGACACACTCAACTAAACCTTCAGTTTTTAACACAGTCACCAAACCAATCTGCTCAATCACAAAGTAAAACACAACGAGCATTCAGCAGCAAGCACAGCTCCTCACCCGACTTCAGCAGTGCCAGCACAGCTCCTCACCTGACCCCATCATTCCCAGCTGCACTGTGGCCTTACCTTCCGCTTCAGTTCATCATCATCTTCAATCCTGGCCCCGCCAGCGTCGCTGAGGACAGGACTCAGCAGAGGGGATGAGCCCTGGGCAGCTGTGCTCACATTCACCTGAAAGGCCGGGGTCAAGCCCAGGGGACTCTTCAGCACAAGGGAGGAGAGCTGGGGATGGTCCACGGGGAGGCCTGGGTGGGAAGAGAACAAGAAAATGGAGTGGAAAAGGAGAGAAAGTTATTTCAAAGACAGCACAACTAAGGTGATTGATCACTGTTATGGCAAACCAGAACTGCAATCTCATAGTATTTTAAAAAAGGCAAAAGAAAAAGAGCAAAAAGGCATATAGATCCCAAGACAATGGTGTATATCACAAAGCAAAGGAGGTGTTCCCTGCATCCCATGGGTTATGTGGCAGCACAGTAAGGACAGACACTGCTACAACTGTAGTCAAGGGAAGGATAAATTGCTTAGTGTCACTGAAAAAGTGCTGTTGAACAGCAGCACAGTTCACAACATGGGGTTATACTGCAGGACAAGAATACAGCTTTCATTTTTCCTTCTCAATACAGGAGTTACTTTTCAACCCAGGGAAAAACTCCTTCCACAACTCACCCCTCCAGAGGACAAAGTATGTTAAAAATACATTCAAAAATCAGGGAATCTCCAAAATTGGTCCAATGGGAGACAAAAATCTCTTGCTCTACATAGAGGGAGCATGCAAGGGAGTTCTTCTAATATATAAATAGAATAATCTCAAGGAAACTAATTTTGCAGCACTGGGTATTAACTGGAGGAACACAATCCACAGCTAAACCTGTTACAAGCAGGAGCAACATGTACTGCTTTGCTTTAGATTGTTGTCTTTTTAAAAAATACTATTATTATTTCATTTGTGGACCCTCTAGAGATTTCTGCCACATAAGGCCCCACCCTAGTGAATTCAAGCCTCCCCTTTTCAGCAATGCAGACCCCAGCTCAGGGGTTCACCCTTCCAGATTGGCTTTTTGGGATCAAACAACGGTGACAGACATTGCAATGACACTACACACACAGAATTCCTCCTAACCTCACATATCATTTTTTCTGATCCTCCCTGTGATAAACAGATGAGTGTCCTCAGATGAGGCAACTAAACAGGCACCAGCAGTTCAGTATCTCCAGCCCCAAAACTCAGCTGCGCTCCCCAAGCCTCCCCAGCAGGATCTGTCGAGTCACAAGTGCTAAAACCACCTGCCCGAAGGCAAACA
This sequence comes from Hafferia zeledoni, assembly GCA_035583235.1. NCBI lineage: Eukaryota > Metazoa > Chordata > Aves > Passeriformes > Thamnophilidae > Hafferia > Hafferia zeledoni. The sequence continues at coordinate 21,567,822 of JAWWEV010000011.1, forward strand.
GGGAAATCAGGAGCCAAGCCCAAACTGCCAACTCATCATTTCCCAGACTACTTAGAAATCATCCCAAAAGGCTTTAAAACCCGGAGTCCCCACGGCTCTACAGCATTTCCTGACACAGCCCCGAGGTGCGGGTGCCGGGGAAGGAGTTGGGAGGTTTCGATTCGCAGCTGCTCAGGCTCAGGAAACACACCCAGGGCGAGGCAGCCCCAGCCTGGAATTCCACATGGACAAACGCAGGAAGCTAAACAGTGCTGCACTCGGTCACCTGGAAGAGATTCAGATCATCCAGGCTGTGCAGTTAACTATTCATACACTAGGCCAGCACCAACTCTGGAGCAGAGTTTTGTTTCTGCCTGAGCATTTTTTCCCTTCCCACCGCTTTTAACATCATCCCAGGAAAGCAACGCTTCCTGGCATTTGTTTTACCTATCCAAACATTTCCAAGTTTATTGGAAGTTTGCTTTTACATGCCAGGAATGCTGAAACAGCAGCTTTCAAACCAGTGAACTTGCAGGGGAGAGGAGCTTCTTTTAATTCTTGGAATTCAACATGAAGTAGCGGCAAATTCCAGAATCTGTAACTTGAATTGTTTCCAGACAGCCCAAAAGCTCAGATACAGAGAGAGCAAATGGGATGGACCTTGCTCTAAACTCCACTGCTTGCCTGTTTCAGGTTGTTCTACCTTTTATCTCTTCCAACAGAAGCTGGCTGGTAAATTAATTTCAAATACTGCATCCAAAAACAAGAACCCCACTGCCCAAAGCCAGAGTGAGTGATGGAAATGAGAAACATGTTCAGAGAATTCCAGAATGGATTGGGTTGGAAGGGACCTTAAAGCCCATCTTGTTCCACCCCCTGCCATGGGCAGGGACACCTCCCACTAGCCCAGGTTGCTCCAAGCCCTGTCCAACCTGGCCTGGGACACTTCCAGGGATGGGGCAGCCACAGCTTGTCTGGGCACTCTGTGCCAGGGCTTGCCCACCCTCACAGGGAAGAGTTTACTCCTAATATCCCATCTAAAACCACACTCCTTCAGCTTAAGGCTTTCCCTCTTGTCCTGCCACTTCCCAGAATTGCCTTTCCTAGAAAAGACTGTAAATGTCACAAAGCAGCTCGGGTTTGCTTTTTGGCTAACATTTGTTTAATTGAATGTTTGATGTAAGCTCAGTATGATGGTGTGTCTTGGCAGATGACATTACAAGACTGAAATTTTCATTCTCGTAATCCAAGTCTTCTTCACCAGAGCAGCACAGGGGGACTTCAGGCAAGCAGGTAGGATGTACAGCAATTCCTTATTCTCCCAAGGAAGGATGGTAAAGGGAGAAGCCATTCCAACAGCTGTTCAATGTAGAAAACTCCTAACTAGGTACAAATACTGATGTGAAGATCAGAACACGTGACTGATTCCCTCTGACATCAAACTGGTGTTTCCAGTCTTCCCTTCCCCGCTGGCAGCATCCTCCAGATACATGAAAAGGGATTATTCTTTCAGAGGAATGTTTCCATGTTTCAATGTTCTGCATGAAGTGGAAATTTGTTCTCTACAAGTCACACAACACCCCAAACTGGTGTTGGTAAGTGCTGCAAGCAGGAGCCAGGGCTGCTGTACAATTACATGGGGATTCAATGCTGCGGCCCAGACCCTCAGGCACAGCTGTGCACAACAAATTCCTGCTCCCACATCACACACAGAAACACTTCACTTAAGGCAACACCCAAAAATGCATCAGGTTGGTGTAATGTTCATACTCAAAGATCTTAAAGAATACTAATACTTCTTAGTTGTACTCTCTAGTTAGAAACATGTATCCTTAAGCAAACAAACCCACACTTTGATAAAACGACCAACATAATTGAAATAAAAACTAAAAACTAATCAATAAAACATTGCCAAAGCACTGTAGTTTGCATGGGCACAGCTATAGACTTCAGTGAGGATTCTGGCCTTACAGCTGCTGGGTAATACTGGTTATGTAGAAATAGTAATACTGGTTATGTAGGCTCCATTTGGTTTCCACTAAGGTAACAAGCAGAATGATAACAAGCTTTTGGAATCACTCCCCAGTTATTTTTTCAGAGGGTATTTCCACTCTTCAATCTAAATTCAATTCCCACACAGAAAGCCAGATTTGAGAGCACAGGTTGGCCAAGACAAAATTTAAGCACAGATTCTGTAAGCTTTACACCTGCAAACTTCAAGTAATTCAAAGACAGACAACCAAAACAGTATCCCAGTAACACAGAGCATTATGGGATGGACAAAAGCTATGTGAGGGCCAAATGTCACCAATACTTCCTTATCAAATGGAGTGCCTCTTGCATTTCACAGAAAATCTTTAAAAATATAACTTTATTATTATATCATTTTTATTACTACTACTACAAACAGATGAGATTGCTTTTAGGCTACCCCTCTGTAGAGGCTGACTGGAAGATGATGGGAACCCACTCAGAGCCCTCTTCTGCTCAGTGCCCTGCTGAATCCATCACATGAACAGACAAAGCATTATTTCTAGAGTGAAGTCATTAGCAAGCCAATGTACTACAAGTGAAACCCTGGAAACACTCTATCTTCCTTATTCCAAAATATCACAACTAAGAGATTTTCCCCCTGCAAATCTTTGCTTTAAAAAGAAGAGGGGTAATTGGGAGATAAAGAATCTTGAAAATTATCAAATAACCTAAAAAACTACTTTAAATCCAAAGATCTCTTTTTTATCCTCAAACAGGCACAGATCACATTAAATGTTTAAGTTATTTATAGCACTTGGCACATGTCCCAGTGCAACCACATGTACCTGTGAAGTCACATCTACACATGGTACAGTTGGAGAGTCCAAAGGTTGCTCCTGGTTTTATGGTCACATCCAGGATCTGAAACAACCACCCTTCTTCTGCCACTTTCCCTTCCCTGTAAAGGTCATGCTCCTTGCAGGGAAAGAGAATTTACCTAAACACTGGCCATGGACTCCTGCAGGAGAACTTTCCACTTAGAAAACATGCAATTGCCTCCACGTGCTATGTTTGCAGTGAAGGACAAACTTCCAATAAAAACAGATACACAGGACAGAGTTCCAGGGACATACCCAGTTTAAAAGGTTTCCACAATAAGTGTAATTCCTACAAAGAAATCTGAACTTCTAGTCCCATTTGTATCCCAAGCAAAAGGTCTGCACAAACCAGGAATTTGAAATCCACACATCAGTGTCTGCCCCAGCTGTGCTCTATTTTCAGTGAAGGGGTTTGGGGGGAAAACTGTCTGGAGAAAGCTGGGAAAAAAACTCTAAGATGCCTTGGCTAGGAGAATAAATATTTATTCTATTTCAAAGACAAGGGTAACAAAAAAAAAGCTAAAAAGCCCATGTGGTCATTTATATCAAAGTTTTCCTTGTTTTATTGCATAAACAATTAAAATTATGAATTAGTACAAATCTGTAGTTTCATAATTGGCAATCTGAACAGACACAAAGATACTCAAACCCCCAACATATAATTCAATAAACATTGACTGTATAAAAGATAAAATTCAAGAGATCAGTTAAGAAATTCCAGCTTTGTTTGTTTCAATGTAATCCTTTCCTGGCAAGAGTAGCACCTATGGAACTGGGGAGCCCCTCTAACCAAGGCACACCTACCCCTGTACGGATCAATAAAGGGGAATTTTGTGTTTCAAGCAATAGCAGGATATTGTGGCTTTGGAAAACACACAGAAACACCTTCCCACAGACCAGGTTCGATTAACCACACTCCAAATTTGACCCTCAAGAGCTCCAGCTCAGCTGCTGGACCAATCCTATGAGAGCCCAAGAGCAGGTAATAAATTAAGTGGATTTTATGATGTGTTTGGAAGTGTACACCCTCCCCATGTTCATATGGAGAATGTGTATGTACAGCCATACATATACACACAGCGTTGGTGATCAGTGAGGTGTGAGAGCTCCTGAAAATGACAGGCAATGACAGCTAAAGGACTACACTGAGGACTGTGATTACACTCATTCATTCCATCAGTACTGAGTAGTTATGGCTTAGAACATTTTGCAAAATGACAATAATGGGAATGACTTATCAACAGGTTTGCACCAAAAAGCATAAAATTATAATGACTTTTATTAATGTCTTCGTAAAAATCTTCCCCTTACCAAGACTTGCAACTAAGCAAAAACTACCACCAGGAAAAAAAACCCAAACAAAAACATCCAATACCAAACCATAACCAAGCCACCAACAAAACAAAAAATCCTTTAAACAAAACCACCTATGACCACAATACAAATAAACACAGGAAAAAGGAGATCAATACTTGGTATTATTCAGATTATCCAGCAACTTTGAAATTTGCCAGAAAATAAAGTGAAAGTTGAGAGTAGATCAATACATCACCCTATTCCATCCTAAGATAAAACATGGCAAGTCCTGGGAATACACAGCATGTATTACTTTACTAATGAATACTTTAAAATTACAAAGTCTACACACAATAGATAACACAGGTTAGTAATTTTACCAAAGCTTAACCAGGCAATGGATAGGTCAGAGAACCATGACCCACGTTTTGTGCAAATTTAGTTTCACTAACTGCATAGATGATGGCCAAAAATGCTCTGATGTAGTGCTTTGCATTTAATAAATGTATTTAAGCATAGAAGGGTTGTAGGTGTACACACAGAGCAGTACAGGGGCAGATTCAGCTACTCACTCCAGACACACATTTTGGTGTCTTTTAGTCACACTGCAACGTGCAGTTGAGCAGTGCAGAGAGCCAAGCCCAGCAGCCTCACTCAGTGAGAAAAGCCACTGATTTTGACATGCTTCCTGTGGCTCAGTGTTTGCTAAAACAGAACAGAGAGATGTGGAAGGATGGAAAACAGCCCTGCTTCACTAAGGAGGAGGAGTGATGGCTCCAGCACCCTGCTTTTTCTGAGTCCTCACTGCAATAGCTGCTGGGTGCACTGTGTGGAACGAGCCTGGAAACCCCTGTGGTTCTCCTGCTGCAGAAACACAGCACTAAAACCTGTGCATTGACCAGAAATGTAAGTACCTGTGTATGTCCATCCCAGCCTCCTGCAGAGGGGGCTGGAATGTGACAGAACGTACCTGCAGAGGTGAGTGCTCACTGCCCAGGGACTCACCAGGCTCACACTAGGCTTTATCTGCTCTGCCACAGCTCCTCACATGCTTTCTTCTTGCATGGGACACTTGACAAAGATCTTCTCCTTTTTCCTAAGCCCTGTTTTCCATGCCATGTGGTTCCTGCACAGCAGCAGTGGCTGCTCAGGGTCTGCAAGGCCTCTGGCTCTTGGTGAGGTGGTTGGCACCAACACCACACCCGCCAGAGAACTACTCACCTTCATGAAAAGAAAACTTGTGCGCCCAGGAAATAAACAGAAATCAGCAGCAGGAACTAGATTTTAGTATCAACACTGCAAAAAGAAAACCAAACAAGCCCCAGGGAGTAATGCTGAAAGCTCAGCAGCACTGGCTGGAGTCAGGACACACCACACTGCCCCACAGCTCACCAGTTCCCTCACATTCCCCAGAGACAGAGCAGGGAAAGCCACTCCTTCCCTCACCTTCCCCTATGGCAGCAGGAGACAGCCAGCAGAGAAGAGGATGCCTGGCATGGCTCCCCTGCATTGAAATAACCCACACATGGTATCTGAGCTCCCTGTGAAGACCTGAACCGTCCCATTCCCTTGAGGGCAGCTGGTTTTCTCTCCACTTCTACTGGAAAGTGAATCTAAACTTACCCCTCTGAAGGAAATTATATAGAACCTTTCCTCACAGCTTTCTTGCTATAATAAAACCTCTATTCACAAACTACATTTTCTAGTCTTTTGTGCCTGCCTGGGAAACCAGGAACAAAACAACACAGCTCAGTATGCAAAGATATCCTCAGGAGCCACATGGCTTTGGAAATCAAGAGAAGCACAGAAGAAAACCACGACAGCTCTGTGCTGTCAGCCAGGACACAGACAGAACCAGCAGGGGCACAGCAGCAGCTCTGAACTTGAACTAAAACCTTTATCTAAAAATATCTGTACCAAGGTCAAAGCTCCCCTCACTGTCCTCACCTGTGGACCCAAACACCTGCCCTAAGCTAAAGGACTGAGATCCTCCTCACCCCCATCTCTTTAGAAAACAGAAGGGGAACTACACTAAGACTCTTATTACTTTCTTTTTAAAACAAATCCCTGAGATTTAAAATGGCCAATAAAAGATCTGCACAATTGCAACATACAGTAATAAAACACTGAAGATGTTTCAAACTGTGATGCAAGAAAGCGAATTGGGAAGTCTGTCCACTGAAATTACAGGCAGCTCTTTTTCCTAAGATCATTTGAAAACTAGTTAGTTGGATTTATTCCCATATGAAGCAAGTCTAACACATTTAGAGGGAATACTTGTGATTGGGACATAGGACATGAAACAGAGGCAGACACAGTTATCTGTAATAGCTGAATCCTGACTATTTTTTAAAAAGATCCAAGAAATTAACAGCCTTTCTCTTTATCTACATATTTGCCTCTGATGCCACCACCCCTTTTGGAGTTCACAGGCAGAACTCTGTGTCTTTATTCTGGTTTTCTTTTTCTTCTTTAGGTTACAATAATGTAGTTTGCTGTGAGAGGAAATCAGACAAACCACCTAAAAACACACTTAAAGGCCCCAGCTTTGGACACCACTGCTAGAGCTCCTCCAAGCCCTGTTTTGAACTGTCACACCACACCCCCACGACATCATCTCCACAGGCCCGAATAAAGTCACAGGAGGAGCCAGAACACACGTTCAAGAGGAGAGAAATAAAAACACGAGTAACATACAGCACTTACAAACAAAAAAAAAAAGAGCAAACTGCTGTACATTTCTGGAGGTCTGAGTTCTAAAAGTGCTTTGGCTTTCTGTGCCACTGGCAAAGGGGACAGGTTTCTCATAGGACAACAGATAAAAGAGCAAATGAAATAAAAGCAAGTTCTGTGCAGAATAATCAAATCTTGATAAAAATAGGTTTGAAGAAATGGGTGACCAAAGGAGGTTTTACCTCCTTGTGTTCTGCCTCATGTTGAGAAAAATTCCACTGAAGTTTTAGTTACCAGAATTTTGAGAAATCAGAGTATTTTTAAATGTTTGAGTAAACAATTAAGGTCTTTAATGATATATCAAGACCACGTTTAAACTGGTATCAACAATACTGAGCATAAAGTTTATGGTTGTAACTAAGTTGCTTATTCTGGAGGCATTGACTGTATTAGTCCTGCACTCTCTGCAAAGGACTGAAAATTGGGCAGCAGGGAAGCCTAAACCAAACAGCTGAAGGAGATGATGCTTTCCATCACAAGATTTGGGTCAGCTGTAATGGATTTCACATTCTTGTACAAAAGCAAAATACTCTAAAAACTATTACAAGCTGAGGCTCAGGTTGGGCTCGATGATCTCAGAGGTCTTTTCCAGCCTCCCTGATCCTGTGAGATTCTGTAATTCCACCCTCCCAACCCATGGCAGTCAGGAAGGACATTTCATGACTTTTGCTGTTGCACCTCAATAAATGTTGCTAACTTAGATGTGGCCAGTTCAGTAACTGTCTTTTCAATTACACTTCCAAACTTGCAGCTCAAGCCTCACATCAAATCACCTGCCTAAAAGAATTTATAAATGCCCTGAAACTCCGTTGTCTCCACTATTCACCCCTCCTAACAACTCAATTTCTCAGAAAATTCCATGATATTTTCCTGAATGCTGCCCATATTTTAAATTAAAACTTAAAGCTGTCACCAGGTTTACCACCTACTGTGCTCCACAGACCAAAATTAGTTCAGAAAAGCATCCTGTAAGTATTTATGCAGAGTGACTAAATAACGAGAAAGAAGGTGAGATAAACACGATGGGGATTAAGTGCTTTTATAGTCTCTGTATGTCTCCAAACTCCTGCAAAATTTGCTGCTGGATTCTGAAGGCACTTGGAAGTCAGCAAATGGGATTGTCTTCACAAGAAGTTTGGAGACTCCTGCTTCCATTTGGTGGTGTACATGTTCCCTCTTCCAAAGTACCACACAGGCTGTTTATTCCTTGTACCATAGCACAGACATATTGCATGGGTTGATATTTTAAAACTGTCCTTCAGAGATATTTAGAGAGTTCATTTTTTTTCATAGTGGAAACAAAAATAAAAAATAAATGAGGATCTTGCTAAAGCACCAAAAACCAAGCAATTTAGTGGATGCAGCTGGTAGTTAACAGGCATGTGCAAAAGTGGCTGTTTCATTCGGGTGTTGGAGGAACAGCATATCAGATCAGACTTTACAGATATGTTTATAGCCAAAGAAATCCTTCAATAGACTCTCATTCTGCATGAGCCAGTTGGGACTTAACTTCTCTGAAATCAGTGGTTTTTTTCAAATGCAGCATTTTCCAACATTGTAGCCTGTTATAACCCATTCTTGATGCAGTGTGATGCACAGCAATGCAGCACCAAAGCTTGGATGCTTTGAGGAAAACTGAAGAGGTATATGAGAAAAAGGAAAAAAATTTAAAAAATCAACTATGTGATTTAAAATCCAGCCACTGGATTAAGGTTTTCTTTCCTAAAGCAACTGACATCACATCCTTCTGACTTCCAAGCCTGAACAGCATAGAGGGATCCATCCCAGAAATCAAGACTGAATCAATTGGCATGTGATGACTTCTCTGTCCAGTCTTCCTGCGTGAGATTTTTTATATTATTCTGAAAGTCGAAAGCAAAGTTATCCCCAGTGGCTTGAGCAAAAGGGTTACTAAAGAAAAGATTTATGCCCAGAGGTGCAGCAGTTTCAGAGTCCCAGGAGTCGGTGTCTGTGCTGCTGGAGTCCTCGGTGGCCGTGGGGGGACAGCTCAGCTGCTCCAGCTGGTCAATAATGTCTGTGAACTGGAAGGCTGAGCTGGACTCGGAGCGCACTGAGTAGGCAGGGAAGTTCACCATGGAGCTGGCCCCAGAGTGGTTGGCAGAGCCATAGGCATGCAGGGAGGAGGTGCCATTCAGGGGCAGGTTATTGAGGGAGCTGCTCTCGGAGCGGTTGTTGATGAGGGAACTCGTTTCAGAGGGGCTCAGGAGGCTCTGCATTCTGCTCGCTTGGGCCTTCACCTCAAACAGCTCCGAGGTGTCTGATGGCCCCTCGTCGTTGAAATGACTCCCTTCTTCAAATTCAAATTCCTCTTCCATGTTCATATCCACAGCTTCAGTGGAGTACCTGTCAGGGCTCGACCCAGCAGAGACTGTGCTTTGCTGGAGGGCCTCTGTAGTTAAACGAGGCGACTCCGACATGCACTTGGAAAACTCAGAACCCTTTAACTCTAACCCACTGTACACATAGGAAAAGGCCTCAGAGCCCCCAGCAAAAAAGGACATTTCTGCTGGGTCATCATCAATAAACTCCTCTGACACCTGTAGCTGTGAATTGGTCAGTGTGAAAGGAGGGGCAACCCGGCTGCCACGCTCTTTGTCAGCAGGGAACACACCTGTGGCAAAGTCATCCTCATCATTGTCATTTTTACAGCCAGCAACCTTGCTCTCCTTTCTACTCCTCTCTACATCTACACCACAATCACTCTCAACAACGGGACAAGACAGGTTACAGTTTCCTTTAACACTACCAAACCCAACACCTTGGAGCACGGGAGATCCATGTTGCTGCATCAGATTCCTCCCTGCTTCTTCTGCTGGTGCTGCAGTGGTTTTGTCTGGAATCCTCGTGTAGGGAGCTCGGGGGTCCAAGGAAGAAGGGCTGGGATCAGCAAAGATGGGCAGGACAGGAGCAGGACTGGCTGAGGAGTGAGCTGAGTACAAGGGGGCAGCTCTTGAGGCAGGAGACCCTGGGGTTTTCAAGCCCTCAGTGAATGGGGCACTCTAAGAGGGAAAAAAACCAGAAACACAATAGATAAAAAGGTTTTTGTAACACATAAAAACAAATGCAAGATCCAGTTACATCCAGATGCAGGAGGAGCTCACATTACAGCAAACAAAACACAAACGCTGATCCAGCAGCCACTGTGAGAGACATGGCCTTTTTTCTTTAATTCCAATAAATGGATGGAAAATTAAATCAATGTATTTTATCGCCTCTGCTGAACAAGCATCCACAAGGAGAAACAACAGAATGACAGTGAAATTCCATGATGCTTCCTTAACCCCTCCCATGTGACACAAGTGCACTCAGTGAAATGCTTGTTTCCTGCCATGGCCTGCAGAAGGCACCTCTACAATGAACTCAAGACTGCCAGAGAGTACCTGGAGATGAACTAATCCTCTGAAATAATAACATACTTAGAAAGTCTGACACTTCCCTTTCACTTCAGCTGAACTTTGAAAAGCAAAATATTACTTTCACACTCCACTGGCTACAACTATCAAACCAGTAACACCCACAGAAAGAGCTGTGAAGCAGCGACAGACACCAAACAGTGACAGCAATTCTGGAGAGCTGACTCCTTCACCATCATCTCAGAGAGCTGTTTGTCAGTGCCTGTGACTACAACTCCGAGAGCACTGCAGAACTGACCTGTTTTGGCACATCAGTGTTGGAGGCGCGAGTGGATGCTCTGACCTTGCTGTGCCTCCTGCAGAAAGAGCAGAGCAGCCAGTGAGCACCCAAGCCATGATCCAACCTCCTCCTCCCTTCCCCAGGCACCCACTGCCATCCCACCACCCAACAGAAACATCTCAAGCTCTGTTTCATCGTGTTTTGTTAATAACTAGTTCAAGATTTAAAAGGTCAAGAGTTGTAAATTAAATGATGCAGGAGTCAGAAACACACAAAAAATGGAGTAAAGCAAGACCCAGATCACTCATAGAATCACAGAATTGTTCAGGCTGGAAAAGACCTCTAAGATCAGAGTCCAATTGCTCCCTCAGCACTGCCAAGCCCAGCACTAACATGACCCCAGGGGCCACAACTCCACGTTTTCTGAACATCTCCAGGGATGGTGACTCCACCACTGCCCTGGTCAACCTGTGCCAGGGCCTGACCACCCTTTCAGTGAAGAAATTTTCCCTAATATCCAACTTAAACCTCCCCAGGCTGTGTCCTCTCATCCTGTCACTTGTTTCCTGGGAAAAGGGACAGACTCCCACTTGGCTACACCCTCCTGTCAGGGAGTTGTTGACAGGTGGGGGTCAGTCTTATATCACCATTTGTTTTGCCATCAGAATAAACATCTACAAACAAATGGCTTCAGAACCAGAATGAGTTAATCTGCAATGATTTTATAAATTCTTACAAATTCAGTCAACCATATAAAATCCTGTCTGTTAGACCCCAGGAAGTGGTATCTGGCATTACACTCGTGCTCAGATTCACTCTATGTCAATAATTAAATAGGAAATCAATTTTTCATATGTAAAGAGAGCTCGATTGGAGTCTGAGACATTAAAAATATTTATTAATAGTCGATTATTGAAAACTTTAAAAAATTCCGTTTAAGTCCCTATAATCTTTCAGATGAGAGACTTGGAGGAGTTTCCCACATGTAGACAGAACAGCTTCAGAGCCTAGTATGGAAATGACAATTTTATAATAAAAACACACATTCTTAATTTATATATTTATATGTTCAGAAACAAATGATTATTTAAGGCCACAGTTTCAGACCTGCAGATCCCAAGTTCAGTTAGGAGCTCTGTCACTGGCTGCTTGCAAAGCTACAGTGGCATAAAAACAGGTCCTCAGTAACATCAGGGAATCTTTAATATGTGCTGAACTTTCAGGTGGTTAAGCCACACATTGTCCAGAGACATCAAAGTATGATACTGAAACTTTCCTAAGCTTCTTAAATCATCACAAAATAATATTTTTTTTACATTTGGTTCAGCTGCCTTGAGGGAAACGTTAGTAACTGAGAATGGCCATGCCCCCAAGCAGCATTTGAACACTGAAATTCAGGCAAAAAAGGCACTGTGAAAGTCTCAGCTACGTTTCACCATACAAAGCTCTTTGATCTTACCTTTCATATGGGGTTCTTTTCATCCCACTGTCCTTAATATAATCCACTAGTTGCTTCTGTGTTCGTCCACTGTGAACCCACAAAAGTACAAACGTTACCAAACACAGGGGATGGGCAGAAGAGATGGAGTAACTTCAGAACACTTCCTCCTTTTGATCTCATTTTCTAAGACACAATGAGTTCAGCTTTAATGAATCTCTTCTGTTTCTCCCTACCTGTATCTGAAGGATGACCCTCTGGTGAAGAACACAGCTTTAGCCTTTGGCTTTGGCTGATCAAACAGCCTAAAGAACGTGTGATACTCAACACAGATTTTCCAGAAGTTTTTACACTCATCCCTACTTCCCAAAAGAAACTCCAACGTGTCTTGATATGGGCCCTGGGGAAAAAACACAGAAGTTCAGCAGCACATAAAATGGCAATGAGGAGTAAAGGAAAGCACAAATGGGTACCAGAAAGGCTGAACTCCAGTGAGATGCACAATTTTCCCAAGTCACTTCTCATATGCCTTAAAGAATGGGAATGATTCTGAATGAAGTCAAAAATTATTTAACAGCCTTCAAAAATGTTTACCTTGAAAGTGTAAAAGTGTTTCAAATGGCTTTAGAAACATGCTCAATATAACCCACCGCTGGAAATTCCAAATAAATTAAAATATTTAAGTGAAATAGAAGCAATTGTAAAATCCTATTGCTTTTTTAGGAGTTTTGATAATTCTCCCACTTCTTGAGATTTTTTTAATACTGGAAAATACTGCATATATCAGAGTACAGCTACCACATGAAATTTCTGAGGGTCCCTATGTGAGACACATCACTACACAAGCAGACAGTGTGTCCTGTTTCAGGTGTCCTTGATACATGTTATTACAGTATGTCCAAAGGTATTTGTCCACCTATTTTAATATAAATTTATATAAATTAATCTCATCCTCCAGTGCTCGTGGAAGTAAAAACGACTTTCAGTGGAAGCAACAACAACTTTGATGACATCTGCAGTCAAAAACACCTGCTGTAAATCAGGCAAGCATGAAAAATAACATTTCTGCTATACAGATGCATAGAAAAGATAAAGCAAGAGCAATCACACTGGACTTAAAATTAAGCTCCAACAATATAATCTCAGGCCCCTATTCCTTTCTGAGGTGTATCAGGTTGTTCTCATTTGAATCAAGACACTGGATGTAACTTTTTCAGAGTAGAAACACTGAGATAGGATGCACCAAATACTTGGGTTTAGGAATTCTTTTTGATCTTTTGTGTATGTCAAGGGTAAACTGAGGCTGAAACACAAAACCTAAAGAACTAAGGTGACAGTTGTGGGTGAGAAAGGAAAGATTTATACATGAATGATGAAGCCAAGTCTGTCCTGCTGAGGCTGTTGTATAAAATCACAAACTCTAGAAATGTTCATAATAAAACGAAGCAGAGGTATTTTTTCCAACTGTCCAGTCTATATTACAGTGAAACTTGCACAAACCTCTGGATGGAGCTTAATAAGGAATCTTTTCCTCTTGAAGCTCAGTTTTCGGACCTTGGACCAGTTGAAGGTATTGATTTTCGTGTTACCCTGAATTAAAATGTTGAAAAGTTAAAAGTTGGGAAAAGTTTGAGAAGAGCAGAGTAACAAACAGAATTCTGTTGCAGTTATATAGACTGGTGCACGTGGACACCTTCCCCACCCCAACACATTCTGCTGTATTTTTAGTTCTGGAGACAATATTCCCTTAAACAAGGAAGAGGCCACAGGGAATTGCAGGACTGCAGTGGCTGATACACCTCCAAGAAGAAGCTGCCCCACAGTAACCAAAGAAGAGGTGAAACACAAAATGAATGGAAAATGAGTGCCCAAATGGAAGTATTTTAGTAGGTCAGCTCTCGCTGTGTTTTGGCAAGAGGAAAACAACACAAACACATTCATAAACAGGACTCTGAGCAATGAGTCACTTATTTAATACAACAAGCACAGTAAGACTAATGGGTCCAATCACTTCAATCAATCAGCACTTCCACAGACAAAGAGCAATGGTATCCTACCCAAAATACACTGAACATTGAAAGAAGGGAAACAGAACTAAAATACCAGATGACAAACCAGGGCTGTACCAAATGAATTGATGATATTCTCTGATCACACACCTAACTTTGAAACAAAGTCCCTCTACTTCACTGTCTCTGTTGGTTTTCATGCTCTCCACTCTGCATCAATATAATCTGCACCAAACAATATTTTGGGGACTTAAACAACACTCCTTGACCACAAAACATGCTAAATTTTGAAGTCACCAGACACACCTGATGTTAAAATGAGAGACTTACTCCAAGACATGCTCATGGACTGCCAGCCAGCCCTCCCTGCCATACCTGGAACACCAGCACACCCATGTGTGAGACTGCCAGGTTGATTTTGGTGCCCTCACGGTCGGAGGCGAGGTGGAATCTGATGCCATACATCTCCAGTTTCCGGGCAATTTCAAGCACTTGGAAGTCAGATTCAGCAGGAGTTTGACCCCTACAAAGAGGAAGAAAAATAAATTTTTAGGAGAATCTGATTCTGCGATACTGCCAACACAGCTAATGCACTTAAGCACTCTGAACTCTGGCACTAAGTGAGAATTTTCTGTCTCATTTATTTGGGCAGTTTCACTCCAAGTGTTACACTGACAGTGCTGTAAGAGGAGCAGTGTGACACAGCTGATGACCAACCTCAAAAGCATCCTAAGAAAGATGCTAAAACAGATGTTAACTAGCTCAGAACTTCTTCATTTTAGAAACCATAAAGTTGAACAAATCCAAATTCAATCCACTATGCTCCTTCTTCTGCTTGCTTGCTAATTAGCATTAACCAGATAAGAAGTGAGAACTGGCAGAGCTGTACAGTCAGCACAACAGAAACAAAGCAAATATTGCAACAGAATGACCCATTTCAGATCAGCTTTTGGGACCACTAAAATTTTACTCTAATACTACCAGGTACAGCACATTCCCCCAGTCTGTGGCTGGATAATTACCTCCATGCCAAGGAATCCAGAGAAGGATCTTTAAAATGAAAACTCATCTGCTGTCGAAATTAACACTGAAAACTGGAGGAAGCTGTACAGAGAAGGGAGCAACTGCTCGGTGAGGGGGCACAACACCCAAAATAGCAACACAGAGACTGTTCAAGGCTCTGGCACACACTCCTCACTGACTGTCCCCAAGTTAGCTGATGTCACTGACATTTTGTTCTCCTGCATGAAAACAGTCCCTTTTTCCCCTCACCCACCCCAGTTTCTCTCCATGACAGGGAGTGTATTGTGTTATAGTCCATTTTTCAGCTGGTAAAAGACTTTCTCCCTTTAAGTCAAACACTCTCTATCGGTTCAGGGGTCCTGACAAGGGGTTTAGGATCCTCCAAGAGCATATGCTGCTATGGAAATGAAGGAGTTCTTAGAATGACAGAATCATAAAATCATTACATCTGGAAAACACTTCAAAGATGATCAAGTCTAACCATTGCTACTGATCATGCCCCAGTTACAAAGCAAAAAAGTCCTTATCACAAACACAGGCCTGTCAGCCAAGGTGGTGTCTGAAACATCCTCCAAGACAACACCACTACCCAGTTATAGTCATAAATAAATACAGTCCAGGACAACCAGGCAAGGCAGGAGACCACTCTCCTGTGCCAACCCCATGGAAACCCCACCTGCAGTGCTGCATCCACCCCGGGGGCCCCCCAACATCAGCAGGACATGATGCTGCTGGACTGAGACCAGAGGGGACCAAGGAGATGCTCCAAGGCTGAAGCCCCTCTGCTATTGGAGACATGCTGTGGGTGTTCAGAAGAGAAAGCTCTGAGGAGACCTCACTGCAGCCTTTCAGTATTTAAAGAGGGCTTATAGAAAAGAGGGAGGGGGACTTTTTACATGGCAGACAGTGACAGCACGAGGGGGAATGGCTTTAAACTAAAAGAGAGGAGACTAGAGGAGATGTTAGCAGAAATTCTTTACTCAGGGGGTCATGAGGCCCTGGCATAGGTTGGGCAGAGAAGCTGTGGCTGCCCCATCCCTGGAAGTGTCCAAAGCCAGGTTAGACGGGGCTTGGAGTGATCTGGGACACCAGAAGGTGTCCCTGCCCATGGCAGGGGGTGGGATGAGATGATGTTTAGGGTCCCTTCCAGCCCAAACCAGTCTGTGGTTCTATGAAACACCAGCAGCACAAGACCTGCAGAGGCACTCAGGGCAGTGAGGCAATTTCAGCCACAGCTGGATAAAGTGACTGATAATCATTGCTAACAATGATTAGAAATAATAAATACCAAATTACTTCCAAGCAAGTGCTGCACGAGTTATGTGCAAGTTCACTGGGATAAATGTAACGACAGAAGACACAAGAGATAAACATTTATTACTATTCTATTTACAACCCAGCAGTGCTGAAAGCAGATTAGATTCCTGCACACACAGACTAAGCCAAATTTAAAAACCCTATTTTCCAAGAAATTACCTTCCTTCCATAAATCTGCATTTCACTAAAACAAACGATAAACTACTTTTAGCATTATCTATTTTTGTGCACTGCAGAGTGCCAAGCACAACATCACTACTAAATAAACTCTCCTGCTCTCCTGTCTTGCCTTCCTAGTCATGCTCCTTAAAAATACCTCCTTCTATTTACCTAATGTGTTAAATTAAACAACAGTTTAGCTCAATATAGATATTTTTAAAATACAGAGAATATTGAAGTGAATCATTATTATATTTGAATTTATGAGAACCAGGGATGATGACAATATATAATAACTCCATGCAGGAATTCTCTCTACAATTCAGAGCTGAATTATGAAACTTATTTGGTATGTTAGTGTTTTAAAAATGGAAGTTATTAGAAAAAACACTTCTTCTTTGATGCTCAGTAAAATGTTTCTTAGAGTAAAACACACACAAAATGCCCTGAGAAAGTAAGCCTGAATGCACACACATTTGTCAACAGATTTCAGCAGTGTTCTGTTGCCTTATTTATTCAGGAGAAGGAAAAAAGAATCTAAAACTCTGCAGCAGGAAATCCCAGATTTATTTGCCAACTGCAGCAGGAGTGATTCAGTGACATTCCTAACTTTACAAGCTCAGTCCATAATCCACCCTTATCCAAATATCAATATTTGTGACCGTACATGTATAAAGGGACTGTAAAAACACACACAGAGGAACAAAAAACTGATTTCAAATGGAAAAACAAATGCCAAACTACAGGGAGAGTTTTGTAGCTGCATTTCTACCAGTGTTACTGCTACATGTACTAGTTATGTCTAAGAACTCCCAACTGGTAAAGCAGATTTGCCCTCACTGAAAGGAGCAATGCTGGAGTAAGTGCTTTTAATAGTAGCTTTAAATGTTGCTTCCCTTTCCACCACAGACTCCTTAACTACATGATAAAAGCAGGAGTACCATGGTTCCTGTTTATTAAACACACACAGGACAAAGAGGTGGAGCATAAATCCTACTTTTGACTGCAGCTTCCTTGCACTCTGAGAGCACTGTGTGTAACTCCCACCCACACTAATTCCTGCTGTAATTCTGCTGAACACAATGGCATTAGGAATGAAAGTGGGGCTTTGTCTTTTAAAGAGGGTGCTGAGGTTGGCAGGGAGGGGTGGAAGGGAAGGGAGACAAAAATTAAATGGCAACTAGAAAATTGGAGCTATAAATTCTTCGTGAGCAGGCTGGTGTAACTGATGCAGAATCACTGATGGTTATTCATGCACCATTAAACATGATCCAAAGCACAGCACACCTTGAAAAAAATTAAAAATAAGGTAACAGCCAATTTAAAGAGTGTTCTCTTGCCTACACCTACCAAAGAAGGCTGAGCCTGGTGTGGTGAAGCTCCTACAGACAGGTACAGAGAGAAGCAGTTTCAGTAATTGCCCTCAGATGATTTCTGCAGGCTTAGCCCAGCCCCAAAACAATCTGCTCTAATTTTGTTCAGCCATTAAGCAGATAAATCTACTTAATCTTCCCCAGGCCAACGGACAACAGACTATCTATTGCCAGTATTTCCAGCAAAAACTGCTGTCAGTGCAATAGGTTTTAGCATAAAGGTTCCTTACACCAATGTAGACAAATTATGGTAGTGTGTTACAATATTCCTGTTGCAATGAATTCAAAACAAACAAGTGTTAGGGGATTTAAAGAAGATTTAAACCCAGGGATCAAGAGAGAACTTTAAAGATGAAGTGTCAAGTTAGAATTTTTCTAATTTACACACAATGGAAAGAATTTAACTAGGCTAACAAGTTGTGAAAGGATGGAAGGGAAAACAGTAAATGTAAATATAAATCTATCAAATCTTCTACCTCTTTCCTGACAAAGAAATCACAGCCATGTGAACACAGGCAAAGTGTGTCATGTTGAATCCTGGACTGCACTCACCTCATAGCAAGAATCCTACTATTTGTGGGAAGACAGCAAACACTGTATTTTGAGTGTCTGGGTGTCAGAATTGAACTGCACCACCACCTTAATCATTTCACTTGCACCTTAAAGGTTCAAAAGCAGAAAAAAGTAACAAACACCCGAGTTCCTGAAGAATCAACAAAGCTGACATTCCATCATTACCAATAATTTCAGTACAACTGAAAATGAATGATCATAAACAGAAAAGAGTTAATTATTGACATTCTCAGGAAATAATCTGGCAATACTACAGGATGTGTCCTGGCCTCAAAAATAGAAGTTGCCTTGAAAAACCTCCTGTTCTGTCTTAAACGAAAGTCAGCCAGCAATGATCCAGGATTTTATCCACATAGAGGAAAAGGAACATTTCAATTTCTAACACAGTATTTGGATTAAAAACCACAACAATGCATGTAGATACCCACAATTAGTAAAAGCCCTTCAAATTGCTAAATCCTAATATGCAAGGTCTCAAAAATTACAGAAAAATAAGTTTCTGCAGTTCCTATGTGTTGGAACCAGTTTTGTATTTGTGGCAAGGAGCTTCTTTGTCACCAATAATCTTTCACTATTTCAAAGATACCCCAACTGTAAGATAAGGTATTGCATAAATTCTGATGAAAGTCTTTTCTCCCCCACTCCCTCCATCCTTCTCCTTCTCTCAAGTGCTTAATGAGTACAGAATGAGTATAATTATCTAGACAAAAGCAAGACCTATGCATTTGCTGGCAAGCTGAGCCTCAACTTTGCAGACTGGAAATTCTGAAGAATTATTTTGTCTAAATCCATTATTGTATGATGGCTTTCTTCAGCATGTTAATAAAGGCACACTGCAAAAATCCCTTGAGAAAAACTTCTGCCCAACAACTCCATCCTAACTATGAACTATTGCTGCATCCAACTTTCCTTGCTCCATGTAAATGGTGTTTAATTCACACTCTCTTAACATCATCCTGTCAGGCAGCATGACCAACCTTCACCAATCAAACCCCCTTCTCCCCAGGGCTTTCCATGAATCCTCACTTACACATGCTTCTTGTGGAACTCCAGGATTTTTCCTTCAATTCTTTCCTGGTTTGGCAAATACTGGTTTGTTTTAAGGTGTTCTCGATCCTCCAATTCATCAAAATCCCCTATTTCAGCTATGACAGAAAATAAAACAGTTTTAGAATAAAAAGAAAACAAAAAAATGTTAGAATAAGAAGAAACAATGGAAAAGGAACAATGGCAGAAAATACTTGGTAAGGAATTACAGAGAGTCTGAGAGCCTATAAATGCTTCAAATTTGTGCATCACTCTTTCCATCCAGCTTCATTTACCAAACTCTCACATTTATCTCAAGCAGAATTCCTGGAAATTAGAGCAGTATTTGAATATAATTTGGAAAATTTAGACTTCTTAATGGCTCAAGATGTGAGACTTGTAGAAGACCCATGAGGTGGTCTGAATATTTCTTACTTACACTTCATACCAACCAGCATATTTCAATTTATTTTTTCTAAATATATGTAAAATAGTAATGGGCAAGGCCACTTGGGAAGATGGCAAATCACAGCTGGAGTTTTGGTCTTCCCTTCACATATCCATGTCTTTCAGATACCTCAGTGTGGATTTAGGAGATTTACAGAAGGAAACAGCATGATTAGAAAGTGCAGAACAGCTTCCATCTAAGACATGAAGCAATCACAAGTCTTTGGCTTGGAAAAGAAAAGCACAGGGCAAGCAGAACATATTGCAGATGTATATTAAAAATACAAGTTAAATAAACACACTTTAAGAAGTCATTTACTTTCTCTGATAGTAAAATTTGAAGTTACAAAACTAAATTAAAGCACAAAAGTTTTTTAAAGACAAAATTATACATGTTATCCTAAAAACTTCACAAAAACTAAGCTGTGAAGCTCATTTCCCTGGAAAGGATGCAAAAAATATAAGCATGTTCCAATATTAGACAAATACAAGAGCAACTAAACACACAGATGCTGCCAACCCGTGACTTTAAAAGGCCACATGCAGAGATTATGGGATGGATGCAGCAAAGGAAGAGTGACCATATGCCTGTCCTGTGTCTGAGGATCTGCTATCAGCTACTGCCAGAGAAAGGAGTGGATTTGTTCTTAACAAGAACACAGCAAATCCTGTTTAAAATCAAGCCAGCACAAGAAACAAGTAAAAAATATTTAAAGGATTTTTTGAAAATAACTTCAGTTCACAATGAAACTATTTTTTCTCATATCCAGTTTTCCAGAAGAGCAGAACCAAGCTCAGCAAGGCCCAGTGCTGAGATTTGCTCATCAGCTCCAAACTGGTGGGGAAATCACGAGCAGGTTTTAATGGTGCCACTCACTGATGGCACACACACAAGATAGAGATGCTCTTCCAGTAAATCACTCTAACATTATTATATTGAATGCAGAATTAAATAACCAATAACTGTCAAGCAGTGCACATGTGAAGAACATCTGTCCTAGTTACAATGGCCAGGACCAGTTTATCACTGTGTGGGTGTAACCAAAGCTGAGTATTCTACACCCTCTGTACCATTTCCCATGAACTGTTACCAATGGACCATTTGCAGCAGCTGCTCAGGGCACACCTGACACTTCAGCCAGGTGTATATAATTAGTTTAAATTTAAACTGCGGTCCCGTGGCATAATGGAGAGCACTCCGGTCTCTGACTCCCAAGGTCACAAGTTCGAGTCTCAGTAGGGGACCGTCCGCGGCAGTTAAATGCCTCCCTGGCAGCCGATCCCGTCAGATTTCGGATGCTCAGCAGGGTCAGCCCCGGTTAGTACTG
>JAWWEV010000011.1:21613485-21640514 GCA_035583235.1 Hafferia zeledoni
AATGGACTGGAGTTGGACCAAGGGTTGGACTTGATGATCTCGGAGGTTTTTTCCAACCCAATCCATTCTATGATTCTATGAAAACAGAAGTGACAGGGCTTCAAACAACCTGGTCTAGTGGAAGGTGTCCCTGCCCATAGCAGGGAGTGGAATGAGCTGAGCTTTAGGGTCCTTCCAACCCAAACCATTCTATTATGGTTAAAATCCAGCTGCTGGGAAGAAAAAGTAGCAAGAAAAAAATAACCATTCAGAAACACGGGTAGGAAATAGAACACTCAAACCTGTGCCCTCTGCTCTCCTGACACACTATTTCAGTTTCTGATGAGTTTTCCTGCTGATTGGGCAGAGAGAGTAATCAGGCATTGGAAAGGGCTGCCCAGAGAGGGGCTGGATTCCCCATCCCTAGAGATTTTTAAACACAGATTGGACGTGGCACTGAGTGCTGTGATCTAGTGGATGGACTGGAGTTGGACCAAGGGTTGGACTCGGTGATCTCGGAGGTCTTTTCCAACCCAGTCGCTTCTATGATTCTATGATTCTATGGGCTCCCTACCACCAGCAGCAAGAGCACTGCAGACAGGTAGCAAAGGGTAAGGAGAACTGTGCCTCTCCCTGGTACCGAACCTCCCCATTGTCTGCACCCCAAGATAACAGAACAATTAACTTTCTTCATCCCTAAAACGATGACTCATACAAAACCTTTCCTGCTGGCAGCTCAGAGCCTTCCTCAGGCAGTGGCTGCACACAGCAGTTCATTAGCAAACCTGTCCAGATTAAATCAGTGGGCAAAAATCTCAACTGCAGACACCATTAGTTCAAGTAGGCTGACTCCTACAGCATGAGTCTTGCTGTCATGGTTTGGTGGCAGTTGTGCAGAGCAAATTTTTAATTTGATACAGGGAACAAGTCCCACATGGCTCTCCCCAGCTCTCCCACGCCAGTGGTGACATTTGCACAGGGATCACAGCAGGGTCTACATGGAAGGCAAGGCATGTGAGCTCAGGATGCACCACAGCCCCTGCCCCACACTCACCCCTGGCACAGAGTGTTTGGCAGCAAGGTGCTCAGCAGGAACACACAGGGAGGCTCCTCCAGGCTTTTGGGAGCATTACCCAAATACCACACTGTGTCTGAACAATCCAAATTATGTGGGTACTGGAGCTGGGACGTGGCCACCCCACCACAGCAAATCCAAAGAAGTGTTAGGTTATTGTTTTGTAATGTGTTTTGTCTGAAAAGGAGAGAGGCAGCTCAGGAAAACATTCCTTTATCCCTCTATGCTGCAAGTAGGTAGGCAGCCTCCTTCGAGGATTGAATGGAGCCAGCCTTATATGTCCTTACAAATTAGTGGGGAGTGGTTTGGGTTTAAATCCTTACAGACACCGAGTCTGGTCAAATTTCTCCCCAGCTTACAGACCAGTGCATTTTAACATTAAGGGATTTTTTATTTTTATACTTGCAGACCACTGTGCAGATAAACTTGCCCCAGGAGGACAGACAGATGCCCCCCACCTCATCACACCCACCACCACAAGGCTTGTCTGGTCTCTGAGCCCCTGCAAGAGCTGCAGAGCCCTGACAGAGCAGCACAGCTGAGACCACCAGGGAGACGCCTCCCACCTCCCAGCTGACAATACATGTGACAAGAAAGTGTAAGAATCACAGAATCATTAAAGCTGGAAAAAATCTCTAAGATCATCAAGTCCAACCAGTAACACAGCACTGCCAGCACTAAACCACATCCCCAGGTGCCCCTTCCACACACGTTTTGGGCACTTCCAGAAATGTGGTCTCCACCACTGTCCTGGGCAGCCTGTGCCAGGGCCTGAACCCTTTCATTGAAGAAACTTTCCCTGGTATCCAATCTAAATCTCTCCTGGCACAGCTTGAGGCCGTTTTCCCTTGTCCTGCCACTTGTTACCTGAGAGAAGAGACCAACCCCCACGGGGTTCCACCCTCCTGTCAGGGAGTTGTACAGAGTGAGAAGGTCCCCCCTGAGCCTCCTTTTCTCCAGGCTGAGCACCCTCAGCTCCCTCAGCCCCTCCTGCTGCTCCAGCCCCTTGCCCAGCTCTCCTGCCCTTCTCTGAACATGCTTCAGGGGTCCAAAACTGAACTCAGCATGAAGAATGATCTCCACAAAAAAGTGGGCACACACTGCCCAGTGCTCAACTTACCAACTGTGGATGACAAATGAGCAGAAAGTTTCTTTCTCAGTGTTTTGTGCATATTCTTTTGCTTTTTCTTGGTTTTATGTGGCCACACAGACAAGGAGAAAAACTTTTAGGCCATAAATTTTGAAACCACCCTAACAGCACGATTCAGCAGAGAGAGGTGCCCAGGTTACACCTAAGTGCTGATCTGAAGAGAAACCAGACTTCAGTGTCATCTGTAGCCCCTTGCTACTGTGTTCCTTTTCATGTAACCACACATGGAGATTTTTGCTGTCACCATTCAGGAGCCTATGAGCAACTGAAGCTGCCCAGGATCAGTCATACTCCTCACATGTGGAAAACAAACCCTCCAAACCATGGGAAGCAGATTGCAGTCAGGTTACTTTCCCTGCCATCCCAAAAACCTCCTGCAATCCCAGCCCAGCTCTTGATTTCAGGGTCTCCCATGGCTGGTCAGGAGCAACAGACACCCAAAGGGAACCACTGTTTATTAGCCACCTGCTCTTAAAGTTAATGCTTCGTGAGCACATTCACCCCCTCCTGAAGAAATAAACAGCTCCTGGAACGGACAGACACTGCAGTTACTCAGAACTAAAGGAATGCAAGCAGTGACAGCAGAGGCAGAACATGGAGCAGCCCCACGGCAGAGGCCTCTGAGCAGCCTTCCCTCCAGCTGGAGTCAGCCACTTCCTGAAGGTAAGGCAGGCAGGCCACCCAAATCCACACTGAGGAGCAGCTCCTGGGTATTCTCACCACCTCTGGGCACTCTCCAGGAGAGACCAAAGTCATATCAAACACAAACTGCAGATGTCAAAGTCCTTCCCCACAGGTGGTAACAGGAAAAGTGAACTCAACAGGGCTTGGCCTTGCATATTGCTGATGACATGTTCCTAAAAATATTTACCCTGGCCAGCACATTTCAGATTTTAAAGGCCTAACAAGCAGCTTCCAGGCAGAAAACACAATGTGCAGAAGCAACCACAACCCCCAGAAAAGCAGTGCCTTACCTGCTGTGGCAGCTGGGAGAACGTTTCCACCCCACATCTCGTTCCCTGCTGGGGCACCCTGCTAATGCTACCATAACTATTAACAATCCCCAACAGCCTCCCACTGCCTCCAAACCCCAGACTGTGAGGAATGTTAACCAAGCCAAGCACTATTTCCAGTTTCACCACCAATTACAGTTACCTATCATGTTTTATGTACTCTGACTACACATGACATTTCTTGACAAGAACCATTGTGCCATGGTTCGAGAAACACTTCAGTTTAAGGGGCTGACTACAGAAAAGGAGGAGAAAATGAACCAGTGAGGCCTGAGAGATGCTGCAAGCACCAGGAAGGCCAAGAAGTTCTGCAGGTAGAGCAGACTGTCCCACAGCACTGAGAGCCTCCTGCCCCAGGTGAGCCATAACACGTTCTCACCAATGAAAAACTAAAATGTAATGCTACCACAATATTAGTGACTCTAAGATAAAAATCTTCCTTGCATTGCCCCTCCCTACACTTATTCACACCCAGTGCTTTGTCCTGACAATTTGCTATAAAGTAGGACCAGGCATCAAACCTGTATCAACTTCCTGAAGCAAAGTGACAGAATCACTGTTAAGTCTCTCAGCCCTAAGTGAAGGAGCATATAAAACAAAACTTATTAAAATTTAGGCTGCTGTGCATAATTTTTTTTTACTTTTTGTATTTTTGTTGCCTTTTTTAAATAGCTTTGAAGTCACAATGAGTTTCATCTTCTACTTAGATGGAATAAACTTACTCTTCAGAAGCAAGACAGTGTTTGCAGCTAGCAGCAAACGTGGAAAGAGCTTACACCAGAGGACATGCAAGATCACAGAAACACAGAGAGGCTGAGGTTAGAAGGGACCGTAAAGTCCATCTTGTTCCAATCCCCTGCCATGGGCAGGGACACCTTCCACTAGATTAGGTGACTCCAAGCCTCATCCAACATAGCCTTGAACACTTCCAGGGATGGCACCAAGGGTCACTGTGATGCTCCATCTCTCACCTGTGCAGAGAAGGGATCTGAAGCAAGGCCAGTGTCCCACCTGCCCAGTGTGAGCAGGGGGATCCCTGCCCACCACACACAGGGATCCCACTGCCCGTGCATGGCTGGAGCACACACAGTGCAGCAAGGAAGTGCTCTTAGATCAGATCCCTTCAGCCACCAAAAGCAAACTTTCCTGTTTTAACTTTCTCACTAAGCAACAGCCACCCCTTAACATCACAACACCGAGCTGGCACTAACTGATCCACCAGGAATCCAACCCCTGCAATGAAGAGGGATGAAGACTCCGAGTGCCCAGCTGTGACAGGAGGGGCACATCTCCCTGCCACCCGGACCCCACACTCCCCTACGACCTGCCCTTCCCCATGCCCATGAAGGGTCTCAGGGCTCTCCCCTACGACCACTGCCCCTCCCCACGCCCGTGAAGGGTCTCAGGGCTTTCCTCTACAACCACCGTCCCTCCCCATGGTCGTGAAGGGTCTCAGGGCTCTCCCCTACAACCACCGTCCCTCCCCACGGCCATGAAGGGTCTCAGGGCTCTCCCCTACGATCACCGCCCCTCCCCACGGCCGTGAAGGGTCTCGAGGCTCTGCCCTGCGGCGCTGCACAGCCACACGCCGGGCTGGAAGGAGCTGGATGAGCATGGAGGGAGGAGAAGGACGGCAGACTGTGCCTGTGGGGCCAGCGAGGCTGCAGGGACCTCTCTCCGGCGGCGCAGCGGGGTGAGCAGGGCCACCCGCACCCGGAGCCCCCAGGAGCGCCTGGCAGGGGTGCAGGGGAGGGCTGTGCTGGGGCAAGGGTGTTCAGAACCCCCCAAGCCCCCCAGGCCAGGTCTGGCACCCCCCGGGACGGCGCTCCCGAGGCAGCCCGTGTCCCCGGGGCTGGCGGACAGCGGGCGCAGACCCTGCTTCCATCCCGGCCGGGCTGCCCCTGCCCGTGTCCCTGGGGCTGGCGGACAGCAGCCCGCACACCCCGCTCCCGTCCCGGCCGGGCTATCCCTGCCCATGTCTCCGGGGCTGGCGGATAGATACCCGCAGATCCCGCTCCCGTCCCGGCCGGGCTATCCCTGCCCGTGTCCCCGGGGCTGGCGGACAGCAGCCTGCAGACCCCGCTCCCGTCCCGGCCGGGCTATCCCTGCCCGTGTCCCCGGGGCCGCAGCGGCGGCGGAAGCGGCGGCGGCGCAGGCGGGGCCGAGCCGAGCCGAGCCACCGGCCTGGGGCGCCGCTCGCCGGCGCCGCCGCTCCGCTCCCTCGGCCCCCGCCCCGTGCCCGCTCCCCCCGTGCCGGGCCGGGTCGGGGGGATTCGATTCGATTCTATTCGGTTCGGTTCGAGCCGCCCCAGCCCCGCGCCCCCCGCTCACCTCCGGGCCCGGCCCGTCCCGCCGCCGCCACCGCCCGCGCGTGCCGCCACGCCCCGGCCACGCCCCGCGCTCCCATTGGCCAGAGGGGCGGGACCGGCCCCGCCCCCTACGGGAGGGTAACGGGACCCGGGGGAGCGGCCCGGGGAGGATCCGGAGGGGTATCCCGAGGGAGAATCCTGGGGAACGTCTCTGGGAGCAGCCCCGGGGAGCAGCCCGCTGGGTAAGCCTGCGGAGCATCCCGGGGGAGCGTCCCGGGGCGGCATCCCGAGGAATATCCCGGAGGAACATCCCGGGGAGCAGCCCGCTGGGAAGCATCCCGAGACGGCATCCCGGGGAGACCAGGCCAGACCCCTCCTCCTGCCCCGCTGCCCGAACGGTTCCGCCGAGCCTAGAACATTATTTTAAAGCCAAGTGAAACCCAAACTCTGGTTTTCCAGCACAAGGAAGGCTTTAAAAGGATATTTCCAGAGGAAGCTGAAGGACAGCCTGCCCACAGTTCAACGCCTGATCCCCCCAAAAAGGCACACGAAACCCTCACCACTGCACACCCCAGAAACACATCCCATTTGCACTGCCGTGGGAGTGACACCACGCCAGGTAACCAATCTCTATGGCTCAGGTCAAAAATCTTACATGTTCTGCTCTTAATGAATATTATAGGTCTTCATTTAGTTAAATTTTTCACGTACAAATTTTAAGCAGGGATAGAAAGATCCTCAGCACTACAGAACAGAAGATGAGATGAGAGAAGATGAGAGAAGAGATGAGAAGATGAGAGAGAAGATGAGATCCTCAAGCTGAGATCCAGAACAGAGGCATCCAGGCAGGGACTGGTGGCCAAGGACATGAGAAATGCAAGGAGCCACCTTGTTTCTGAGAACTTGACCATCTCACAAAAATTAAAAAAACCAAAATATTAACATAGCATATGACTTTCATAATAACAAACACACAAATCGTGCAGAACAGCCCTTTCAACTTGAAGCAACTTCACCACCCTCACCCACAGAAAAAGGCAACTCAGAAATTCAGTGAGTAATTCCTGACAGCATTCTCATCTCTTCAAAAGAAGAAGAGACACAAGGTTTGGAAAAATATATCCCATCATTTTTTTCTCCTTAAAACGTGAAATGGAGCTAAAGAATCTCATGATTAAAAAGTACAAAAAATAGGAAAGTTGCAAAAGTAGACTCAGCATTTTTGATAACTCCATTCATAACATCAGTTGTGATTTCAGTCAAGTGAAGTGCTTTCATTACTGACACAGCCTTTTCAGTATTTCATTTGCCTGACATTTGCATGGCTTTTCCATGGGCAATGGAAACTGAGCAGGCAGGTTTATTTGCAGCTTAAGTGCTAACACAGTTTCACATCCTTGGAAGTGCAGACACTTCAGAGTCATCTTCATTTCAATCACTTGCTTCAACATCTAAAAAGAGCACTAAAATTTTCTTGTGCAAAAAACCAGCTGCTGTTAAGTCTGAGAACAAATCTGATGTGATCACTTTAAAAGCCACAGGTGACCATACTCAGGTAGAGGAAGCAATAATTACAGATACACATAGTCCTTAGAAGCATCAATGCCCTGCTGCTGCTCTTTATGCTTCACTCTGTAGTCCTGATTTTATTGCTCACCCAAAACACAAGTAATTTACCATGCTGAAACAATCTGTTTAAGTGTCTACATCCCCAGCACCTCTTTTTCTACCCTCAGCTCATTTTGGCCTTTCTACCCACATAGGCAAAAAAGTTATTTTCCATCATGTCATAGAATCACAGGTTTTGGGTTGGAAGGGGCCTAAATGACCTTCTAGTTCCAACATACTGCCATGGGTAAGGACACCCTCGACAAGACCAGGTTGCTCCAAGCCCTGTCCAACCCGGCCTTGGACACTCCCAGGGATGGAGCAGCCACAGCTTCTCTGCCCAACCTGTGCCAGGGCCTGCCCACCCTCACTGGGAAGAGTTTCTTCCCTATATCCCATCAAATTCTGGTATCTGGCAGTGTGAAGCCATTCCACCTTGTCCTGTCACTCAGGCACATGTACAAAGTCTCTCTCCAGCTCTCCTGGAGCCCCTTCAGGTACTGAAAGGCCACAATTAGGCCTCTCCTTCCCTCCCCTCCACTCCTCTCAGATATATGTATATTTATTAGAGAAATCACCACCCACTTTCACACTTCTACCCACACATTTAGAACCAGGCTGAAAAGAGACACATGGCATCACCTGCCACCACAAGCAGAGGAAGGGACAAGACTCCAGTTTACAGACTAGAAGATGACAACTCTACCCTCTGCAATTCCTACTCCCAACCAAACATGGTACAAATAGGTAGTGCCATATTAGGCTGAACCTCTGTTCTATACACTCAATCATTTAGTAAATCCTCAGCAACTCTAATAAAAACATGTCTGAGGTGTGATGTTTGGTGATTCTGAAACCTAAAAGAGGGAGTGGATGGTTATCTGACCCATTACACCCAAACTCAGCAGTATGTTCTTCATGGTTACCCACAAAGACCTCTGAGTTTCCACAACACCCATGAAGTCAAACTTTCCAACCATCCAGGCAGTGTTTGAAGTCTTTACAGAAGGAATAGAAATTTTAGTAAACAAAGCAAGAAGAAGAAGAATGTCATTACACATGAAAGCCAACTTTTGCTGTTGGAAGGATGCAGTGTCAGGACAAAGCACAACTTTCTCCCTGAGAGACAGAAACTGATAACAAGCTGCAGCTCCCTCACTGAACTAGTATAACAGATAATCTATACCATATTCTCCTCTTGGCAGGACAATTAGAGTTGCCCTTTTACTACACCATGATGTCATGTCTTTCTTTAATCACTCTTTGGATGAGGGTGGAGGAAGTCCTTCAAAGCAGACTTCTTATTCAACCAAGAAAAACAGCAGCAGGAAAATCTTTCAGAAGCTTTTCAGATCCTTCACCATGGCAAAGAGAAACTCTGCAGACTGAAAAATTACACCTATTGCTGATTTTATCAGCATAAATTTTCCAAATATACACTACAAAGCTCTGTCTCTCAGAGGTCTCCCATCTCTTAACAGCAAGGCCAGCAGTTTCAAAAGCTTACATTATGTCTCTCCTTCTGTCTACAGCAGCATCATGTTGGCACAGCCAAGAGTGGAAATAGTTGCCATCATTTAAGCCAGCACTTTATACCATGTACACCAGTCTAACTGGGGCACACATCACCAGTTCACTTCTCCAGTGTGTTGTACTGGGACTTTGCAATGGAAACACTTGTGGGCATGCCAAGGATGAAGATAAGAAGATGGACTGGTATGGATTTAATTACTGGTAGGTCACTGAAAGCACCAGAATCCTTTCTGGGGCAGCTCACAGAGCTCTGACTGCCACAAGTCACTGCTGTTGTCCTACTTTGGCTCAAGCCAGTGCCTTGTACAACTCTCCCATCCATTACCACTTGGAGATATCAACTATTTGCTGCAGACATTGTTAACCTAAGCCTAAGCACAGTGTCACTTAGGACTGTCTACAAGGGCTGAGCTTTCTCCACAGGATGATCCCTTTCTCCTGTCACTTTTGAGGACCTGGTGCACCTCAGCACCAAGGGAAAACCTCACATTTCCACAAGTGTGTTCACATCTTAGATGGACCATCATGACAATTAGTGACCACTCTGGCCATATTCTTGGTCTGGAAGTGCTTCAGCCCTGAAGAGTTCAGCAAAGTACTTTGCAGTCTGTAATGGTCTGTGCAGCAGCACCAGACAGAGACCAGTTGTCTCATCTCACAGAGCCATTTTCTGTTGCCTTCCACATCACTTTAGTAGAGATTAGTCTACATAGATCAACATATTCCTCAGCCTGTCTCATCACTGATTAACAAGTTGTCTGCCAACAGTGACAAAGAGCACCAATTCATTGCTCAAATAGCAAAATTAAGCCAATTTCAGTGGCTATAGTCAGGTGTTGTTCTGTACTCACAACCCACTAGTACCACAGATGGTAGAGAAACATGGAAAGAGTGAAATCATAGAATTTGATCAATTGCCAACTGTCATTAGCAAATGGCAAAAATGTCAAGGTGAACAGGAATTGCTGGATAACAGGACAGATGATCCACATGATCAGCACAAAGGATGAACAATGCAGCCATACCTGTACATACCACTTTCCAGAATTACACTCTTACTCCAGGCTCACTTACTGTTAAAGTTGACCTGCAGGCACAGGAGAAATACTGTTCTTCCACAGCAGTGAATGAAGAAACTTCAAAACCAAGCAGGATGCACCTCATTCTGCTGGCAGAGATGGAATGGCAAAGGCACTCAGCATTAAAAGTATCTGACTAAACCAACTTGAGAAACTGGTACAGGTATTTGTAGATTCTGGTGGGGGGTTTTCCACTTCCAGTCTTAAATACAACCATCATGCCTTAGCACTTCTCACAGAAGGAAGTCTTTGGGTTTCTCAGATTGCTCTGCATTTTTTTCAGGAGCCCTTCTACACACATTGCAACTACCAATTATATTGGCCTTTATAAAGTGCAAAGTCCACCAGCCTCAGACTGTAGCCTAGGATTAAACCCTCAGTATTAACCAATTCTTTAGAACAGGCCTGGTCACTTATGAACAGGAAAAACTTTTTCTAACAGAAAAAATGAGAGGCTGCAATCCCCTTTTTGCAATCACCTACTTTGACTTCCATAGTTGTATTTGTACTTTACCTTGGTTTTCATGGTGAAAGTGGCAATCAGAGCAAGCAAATGAAGCCCAGCTTATGCTCATACCTGTGCACACACAGATGCACTCGCTCTGCAGCTTCTCCCATTCTGATGAGTGAACTTGTCCAAACACATCCTCCCTACCAGAAGGTTCAGGCTGTAACCAGCAGCTCTGAAGCCACAGCACAAAAATCAAGAGCAAAGACAAGTTACAAGCTGTGAAGGAAAACCGCTGCTGAGCCACAACACTGGAACAAGAGTCCAGCAAAATCTGACAACTGTGTCCTTCATCCACAGGTAAAAGCTCAGACACAGACAACCCCTTTTTGTCCCCATGTGGTACATCAATCCTATTGCATAAGAGCACAAATATGCCCAGAATTCCACTGAATGTGTTTTAAATTGAATCCTCAGTTTTTTGATAGATGTAAGTTCTGTAACTTTAACAGCCATAATGTTAAGCCAATACCAGTCTTCTCTACTATGTGGTTTATTTCTCTTACACTTAATGAAGTCAGCACAGCATGGGTAACCAAGCATGTTTGAAGCAGCAAGGCCTAAAAAAACCCCATACAACTGGGAATGTCAGAAAGTTCCATCTCCCTTTTTTATTTTTAAATCCCATTGGGACTCATCTCATCTCCTTGCCCATCAAATCAGGCTGGGATTTGTTACCTCAGAAGAGATCCACAGGGGTTCAATTTAGTCACACCTTGCACTGGGACTCAAAGATCTACATCAAAAATTTCTGTAAGTGTTTGGGGGGTGAGGAACAAGATATCCCCAAACAGAAACCATCACTGCTCCAAAATCTCAAATCCTGACAAGAAAGGTCACCTCACTGTCATGATTAACTTTAGTCAAAACAACTACACAAAAGCCCAGTTATTAAATGTTCTTGTTAAAACATTAAAACTATTTATGTTTAAAAGAAATAAATATAAAGGAGAAAAAGGTCTAGTTCTACTTCATGGACAGGACACTTCAGAAAAAAACCCAGATTCTCTAAACACTAGACACAGATAAGCCTGGCAAATATTTTACTGCCAAATAAACCCAAGTTGAGGCTGTCAGTAACACAGACTGTGCTGACTTAAGTTCATGTCAGAAATGAGGCAGCCAAACACAGACTGCTGACAAACCAAACTGGCAGTCCCCACTCTGCTCTCAACCAAACAGATTGTGCCAACTGTTTGTGCCAGGACAGAGCACAGCAGTTCCACTGCTGCCAAGAGGCAGACCCCAAAGTGGGCCCAGCTGTTGGGCACATGGACAACCATCCCTTCCACACTGTGTTTCAAAGCAGCCTGAGACTATTTGCTGGGCAGGAAAGGAAGAGTCACACCAGTTTTCTTGCTCTGGGAACAAACTCTCAGAGTGAAATACCACTGGAGAGATAAATCCCATGTTCTTTGCAGAGGAGAAGCTCCAAACTCAGAGCAAACACCACTACAGGAACAGCCTGCCCTAAGTTTGAGGGTCTCCCTTATGAAAAAGCTTTTTAAAAGTAAGTGTGAAACAAGAACATTAAAACAACAGCAGAATTGCAAATAGCAAGGCACAAGAGTGGGCATGTTCTGAACAAAGCTTCTTACTGTCAGTGCCTTTCTTTTTTAATAAATATGCTGTTGATGAAGCACAAGATCTGTTTTAAGGAGTGTTTTGCATTAGATCTCAGGCTGTGTTTATTTACCTACTCTATAGAATACACTGAGTTACCTTCACATCACCCGGGAGTTCCTCTGCTTCCTACATGGGTTTTTCCTGTGAATTTTTGGCCTCTGCTTATAAAAATGAGGCAACTGCTTCTCATTGTCCCAGTAGCTTCAAGTTGTTTCTCAATAACAACCAGAAGGACAGGCAGCCTGAGGCACTGCAAGCACGATGCCTCAACGTGGTGAAGTTGCCAACAGAAGGCATCCCTCATAGCTCAGATCTCCCTGACTTTTTGCCGTGTCTTCCTTGATGTGACTTACATGGTTGAGCAGAAATTTCTACCTTGCAATGTGGATGCCTCTGGGAATGCAGCAGTGCCTTAAATCTGACACTGGTTGCATCACCACAAACGATATGTGCAAAGCTAAGAGCCAGGTAGGGCTGGTATAGAGCATAAACAACCAGCTGGTTCAGTCCTACAAACCTGCTTACACCAGGTTTAAAAGGGATCAGGGTAAGTGCCAGGCTTGGGACAGAGGTAGAGCTCATTATTTTCCTTTCTGGGAGTTCAGTGTTTCCTGCAGCAATCAAAGGGCTTGCTGTATGGGTAGTTTCCCAAAACAATGTTGTTCTCCATCTAAGGCATCCAGATACCTCCTCTGCCTCGTTGGACTGACAGGCTCTCATTCCTGTGGGTGGGAGTGAAATTCATTTGCCTCCTGCATTTCAAGCACCGAAACTAAACTTGCAAACACTCAGCTCCATCAGATCTTGCCTTGCTAAATGCTGCAGAAACTTCACAACGCACCTGAAACTCGGGCACGCCCTGCCATGGCTGTGGGCCAGGCCCAGGAGATCCCATCGTGCCTGGGCTGCATTGCAGAATGTCTGGCCACCACACCACCTCTCAGACAACCTTCTTCCTCTTCATACTCACTCCATTCCCACTTCCTGGGCTTGACCCATAATGACATCACTGCATATGGTCACTGGTTTCAGCACCATTCAGATCTCCATATAAAAGGACTCAGGAGTAGGTGACAGCCACTCACATTTTTTGGATGATGAGGGGATTTGTTGGTACAGTAAAATCTCAAGTGAGCAATTCAGATCTATAGAAGACCCTGTGAGACTGAAGGCAGCCAAGAATAAACAAGTCACAGCTGCTTGGAGGAGTAGCTACTCCCGAGAGGTTTCTCATGGGAGCTCCTCAGGTTTCTCACAGCACATCAGAGAGGTTCTTGAAAACATCTAGGATAAGTTCTCCAAAACATGGGACTTGTGAGATATGGGTTCTAACCAATTGAGGTTTGTAGTTCTAACCCTACATAAACCGTGTGCTGTGTGTAATAAAATGTCTTCACTATGAATCTCATAGGTTTGTTGTGTGAAGTCCTTTCTCTCCACAGTATATTGTTTACTTCAGGGATTCATCAGGAAACAACTACACCACCTGTCTCAAGGGTAAACTGGGCTGCACTGCCAGCCTCCTGCCTTCCAGGCTATCCAAAGGAACAGGAGGGACAGCAGCCCAGAGCCACAGCCTCCAGGAAGAGGTGGCAGACATGGTGGGAACAGTGCCCTAAGACAACAAGCTGCTAGCACAACTGTTGACTCCTGTGAGAAATGCCCGTGGGAATCGTGGGCTGTGGGAAAACCTCTAGAGCAAGCTGAGTTATGAAGTGTTTTAATCACAGCTTTCTTCCACTGCAGGAATCCTTTCAGCATTTCTTTCTGGCTTTCTCTCTCTGTCAGCAGGAGCCCTGTGTTAAGCTCTTTGTACACTATACCATACACAGCGTTGAGAAAAAAGCAAATAGAGAAGAGCACATAATTCCAT
Source organism: Hafferia zeledoni (assembly GCA_035583235.1). Taxonomy (NCBI): domain Eukaryota; kingdom Metazoa; phylum Chordata; class Aves; order Passeriformes; family Thamnophilidae; genus Hafferia; species Hafferia zeledoni. The sequence goes on from JAWWEV010000011.1 coordinate 21,627,239, forward strand.
GGAGCCCTTTGCATTGAATTCCAATATGATCTCTTCCCAAACAACAGTTTCAACTCTTCCCAGAGCCTTTATGAATTATATTCTTGTGCATTCCCCAGACTGTAAGCAATTAGCAACCTTGTTTACTCTCCAGTTCAGACACTTCCCTAAAGTATGCAGCATTTCAAGATCTATTACTCAGTGTCCAGAAAAAATGCAGGAAAAATTACATTTTTCAATTTTCTTTACCCAGAGGTCATGAAACAAGAGTTAGTAGATATTTTATTACTTTTTTCCTCTTTTTTTTTTTTTTTTAACCTCTAAATCTGTATAACAAGGTAAGAAAATCCTGATGGAAATCCCACTTCAGGGCACAGAAGTGAGATAAACCAGTAAAAACACCATGGAGTAGCCAATGAAACAGACACACAAGGTGTGCCCAGCCATGTCCAGGCAGTCAGAAAGATCCAGGCAATATCTGGTTGTGTGGAGCAGGAAAAACAACTGAAACAAGGCACTTCTCTGCACTCCTGCTGTCTACTCAGAAACAGCAGAGGGCTCCATGAGTTTGAACTGAATTTTCTTCAGTCTTGGGAGGATTTCCTACTAATTGCCAGCTTTTGTAGAAGATGAAACAATGAAAAACTCCATCCCTTTTTGCCCTGGCCCTTTCAACATGGCTTCTCAGGAAAGTGAACTGACAGTGCCTTAAGGGAAAGGCTGAATACAGTCGGGTTTGGTAGCACTGGTTAATGAAATGCCAAGCATTCTTTTCCCCTCTCATCACAGCACAACTTTCTCCTCAGCCATTTAATAGTCTGCAGTTCCCAGTGTTCAGGAGCTGAGAGGCCTGACTAATTCATCCTCAGGTGTCACCCAAGTGCAAAGCCTGAGAGCAAGCATATAAATTTGATCCTAATATTCAAAACAACCTGAAAAAGGCACACCACAGGCTCTGAATGACCTCCACTCTCAGTGGCCAAGGACTAAACTCCAACTACTCCCTTCAGAAAAAGGAATATTTGCACATACAAACCACCATCATTCTTAACTAGCACAAGTGGAACCTGCAAAAACATTACCCCAAAAGTGCAGATGAAGTGTGAGAAAAATGCCAGGAGTTTGCAGGATCCCAAATGGAAGGAGCAAAGAAAGGGCAGGAGTATAATGAAAGCAGAGAAAAACCTACTGAATAGCACAGAGATGGACTGAAGAAAATAAATCCTAGAAAAGAAACATTCATAGAAGTGCAGGCATAAATTGCATGAGAAATTAATTCAGAAGAAAATGTTAAAAGATACATGTACACCTTTCTAGAAAAATCTGCATCCAAATACATTCAGCAGCTTGTTTGCATATAACAAACATAGGAGTTTAGCTGTATCCTAATGATGCCCTGCAATTCCTTCAAAACAATGTGATAGCTTGGGTCTATTAAGCAGATTTAAAGCAAAATAAAACTAGTTCTAGCATGTGAGCACATAAATCAATATGCTGTCCAAAAAATGCATTTGTGTAACCTTCCTGCTAGCACTGCCAATGGCAAAACAGTGTACAAAGCACATTTTCAATGTGGCTAGTTGGGATTATATTGATTTTAACAATATCTATACTCCTTTTTTTTTCCTCAAGATCTATCTTCCTTTTTTCCTACATAAGAGTGTATAATAAAAAGGTTTGAGAACACCATTTGCACTACTCCACACAATTCTGAACAGAAGGCTTACAATACACTTACCCAGTTTGTGAGGTGTTTACCTGTGAGTTTTGACACACTATTTCAGTCCCTGTCCACAACTACAATTCTTTTTGTTTATGTGCATGGAACTAACAAATCTGGAAGTTTTTTTATAATAAGTATTCCAGTAATCCAGTAATTGTGCAATTCTTAGTGCAATTTTTTTCCAGCACTTCTTGCCAGGATCCAACTTGATTTCCACAAGTCTTCTACACCTGACTGAAAGGATGTCATTCTGAAAAACAAAATTAGAAGCAGTATAAACGAAAAGCTTTCTTTCAAAAAGTACATCTCCCATATTCAGGATGTTTTCTTCTCTCCTACAGCCTAAAGATGAATCTTCCTTTAATCTACCAGTTCCACACTAAATTTTTCAGGTAACGAAAACATGAACATACAGAGATCATTCCATAGCAGGGCATGAGCAAAAGCCACACATTCCCAATTTAAAGTATTGCTGTAAAATCAGTTAGTTCAAGAATCAAAAAACAAGGACAGAGCCACCAGGCTCTTAATCTGCAACAGCCACAGGGGTTGTTGAAGCTGTTTCACAGGAAGATGAAGCCTAAATTATTTTGGGATATGTAGAAAACCAGTCTTTAGCTCTCAACAGAGACAAAGCAGGATGCACTGGAGAAAATAATGACCCTTAAAGCCTCATCTAAGAATAAGCAGCTCCATTCTATGCTAACATTATGATTAAGGGATGAAAAAGCAGGATCCCATAGGTGGGGCCTTGGGAGCTCTGGGGAAAGCCACAGGGAAATGCAGTTCCAACAGAATTGGATATACAATACTTAATGACCGCATTCGATGCAGGTTCATTGTGTTCTCTTTCAACCACATCTGCCTTTCTCCTTTACATTTCTCATGGTTTGGGAATGGTGCTCCCCAGCTTAGTGTTCCCACTGGAACTCCAAACCACTCTGCTCCCCCTTCTCTGCCCTCCCGCCATGCTGGTGGCTGGAGAGGAGAACTGGAGGCACAAGGCAAAGATCACGGGTTGAGATAAGAACAATTCGCTGGAAACAGCAATGAGATAAGAAAAGGAACAGTAACAGCAACAATGTTAATAACAAAAGTCTACAAAATGAGGCAGCCACACCACCACATCACTCCCTCGGGCTTGTGAGCTGCTGCACCACTTACTCACCTGCAAGGATTCCCTTCTCCCTGGAAGGGGTTCCCTTTCCTCCAGCCCTGGCACTGACAGGTACAGAATAACCTCCAGGTCCTGGCCATGCCCACTCCTGGCTGCTGCAAAAATTAACCCTGTCCTGGCAGGAATGAGGACAATATTTAAAACATGTCACCATAAATTAATATTGCTCAGGTTGATTATAATAAAGAATCATAATGAAAACAAAATTTTTTTAGCATTTTTTATTACCCTTTTGGCTAATGGCAGTACATAAAACAGAATGTAACACATTTTTGTACCAAGAACAAGTGATTTTTGCTACCCACTCTAAAGCTCTGCAAATTCCAAAGTATTTTGTCTCCTAAAATGAAAACCATCACAATGTAGAACAGGAAAAGAACAGTGGCTGGTTCAGCAAGCCACCAAACTGCATCTACCTTTTGTCCCCAGGTCCTTCTGCAACTCAAGTCTTTCTTCCACCAGCAGCTGAGATTGTCTGAAACAGCTTTGGAGAAAACCAGTCTCACTTTTCATGTCTTAACACAAAACCAGGAATTTCATGACCATCCCAAGGAAAGTGTAGGGAAAACAGACCTTCAGAGACATCAGGCACACTATGAACAATTGCCCCAAGGGCTTGGGAAGAAGCAACCTTTACCTGCCTTGAGTATTTCACTTACAATGGCAAGTGCTATAAACTTGCTTTTTCCCATTAAAAAAACCAAAACAACATAGAAAAATATTCCTCCTGTTAGAATTCGCAGAACAAAATTTTTTCATCTAAGAATCAAATGAAATACTTTATCCTGAACAAATATTTTTAATAGATATGTGATATTTCAAAGAACCACACATTGCCTGAAATAATTCCACAGGCAGTGACCAAACAGCACCAAACACATGGACAATTTGCTGCTCTTCTCACGTTAAAAAACACAGGAAAAAACTATTAACCCAACATACACAGGGAGAGTGACATGTACAACCAGGCCCCGGTGCAGACACTTCAGATTGCACAGTTTTTCTTCAAGTACAGGCTCATAGTGATAGAAATAAATAAGGTGGTGTGGAGTGTTCTCTGACAGTGCTGCCACATTGCTTTGTTTCTCTACTTTCTTTTGAAAAAGCAACTCAAGAATTCAGAAGCACGTGTTTTCCCATCCAAGTTTTATATGTAAATATTTGACCAAGTGGGACTTGACACTTCTGTGAATCTCAGCATACAAAAAGGCTCTCATTTTTATTTCTGTGAGGGTTAAGGAATGTCAAATGAGTCATGCCAAACTTGGACAGTAATTGCTTTTGTAAAGAGAGGTGGAGCTCCCCAGCAAAGGGTATGATGCAGGGTTTTACTTCACATTTTCAGAAAGATTCAAACACAAAACAATTTATAAACAGTAGTTTCAGGCAGGTAAAAGTTTCAGTTGCTTAGCAGGCTTATATTTCATCTTGCCACTGAAGTACCACTGGAATTACACATTAGCTGTAAAAATTCTATTCTTTTTATTAAAGAAACAATAAAAAATTATAAAAGTCACAGCTGCACCTGAGCTCCAGGAGAAGAAAGTTGCAATTATACCTGTTTTTTTAGCTGTTTAGAGAAGGATGTTTTGTAACAGATCAGATGAAGAAATTGGAGCACTGGCTTTATCAGAAGTAGAGAGGGAAGTGACTTTGGCCTAATAAAAAACTCAGTCACTCCTGAAGCAATTCTGCTGCATCCATCTTGGAGCAAGAGCTTAAAATACAGTTTGCATTGGTCCTGTCAGGCACAGATTATTTTAAAAAAGAGAAGTGTGTTAGTATATACTTTATACTATATTAACAGTTTGTAATGCCCTAAAAATATTATGAAAATACTAATTAGGAATTATAGAATTTTTTATGTTTTTAGATATAGGAAACAGTTGTGCATAGAAAACTACTCTTTGGGGTTTACCTCATTTAACAATATCAGCATTGTTCAAGTTTATTTGGCTACAATGACGCCAGAAAATAGCAGGGCTGATTTGTGCTAAGCTACAAGAAATTCTTCAAAATTAGCTGCAATAGAGTAAGAGATTTTAGGCAAATAACAACCCTCAAGGTTAAATTTGAAGGAAATAATGCCTGTCATGTAACATACAGTGTGCTTTTCACAGAGGCATTTCCTCTTCTTTCTTTTGCTAAGACACAAGGTGTGCTTGATGCTTGCAGAGGCCAAGGAAATCCTCCTGCAGTGAGCAGAGATGGAGAAAGGGCAGATGGTCTCCCAGACAGACACATGTAAACACTGCAATATATATATAAAATTAACCTTGCAGGGATCCCTAGGGAGGTGACTGTCACCTGGCACAGAACAAGGTATCACTGACAGCCATTTTTGTCCTAAATGGAATACAAAGTTAAAATTAGGGAGCTAATGAGATATTTTTTAAAAAATATTCTCTAATGCTGTATCAGGCTAGAAAAGGTTCAATGTCTATTTTGTGTCCCTAATACAATGGGAAATTGAAAACAGCCTCTACATAAGAATGACTAAAGAAAACCAAAGTCAAATGTGTATAACATATAAAATACTGTGTGACTACATGTTACAAAATACATCTCACAAGAGTTACCACAAAATATTCCCACATTAAACTCCACAGCAAGCTCTAAGTCACATGGGAGCAAGAGGCATCCTTTCTGCTCTGACATCACTGCAGTCCAACTCCAGCTCTCTAGAAACAAGACAGGAAAACACAAATTCAGATCAGCTGTCTGCTCACAGCGAGGAACCCAAAAGAACTACACATTTATAAGGCCCAAGGAGACAATGACTGCATCATGAGCTTGTGAATCACCTCTTGAAACTATTTCAAAGACTTCTTCCATGGTTCTTACCAGTGTACATTGTATTGACTTTCTGGAAAATTTGCATACACACACAACAGCCATTTCACTTCACAAACAGCTGTTAATTCTTAAAAATCAAAATTAAAATTGAAACCTATGGAAACCCATCTCGTAAATATTGTTCCAAACCCTCTTAATACCAACCACACTAATGAGCAGTTAAAACTGAAGCCCTTTAAGTGGCTATTTGAACATCTTACCCAAGAGTTTATACGTGCTGCCCATGAACTGCACTGCTGTCACCTTCTCCACTTTGCATCTGCATCTGCATCTGTGCCTGCATCCTCGCAATCATCTCCTGCATGCGGCGGAGCTGGAAAAGCAGCACAGAAGATTTTGTGGCCTCATCTCCCCTCAGAATGTATTTCTTCATTGTCACCAATATATATAAAAGAGGCATCACATTTATGCATTTTCTGCACCTTGAGTTATGGTACCTTCTCCTATTGCTCTTCATTTACTGACTGAAATAAATAGATTTATTATTGCACAGTGGGATGAGACCTTTAAGCCTCCCTAAATGGAAGTCTCTGAAGTTAAATGCATAAAAATGATGGTGCTGAAGTGCTGAATGAACACAGTTACTAAAGTTTATTACCAGATGAAAAGCAGTTTGTTTGCATCCATCCAAACTATGCCAGTATCTGTCACATTAAAAAAAAAATTGCCAGGATTACTCCCCAAATCCCTTGCTAGTGATGACAAGGTGGAAGCAAGTATTACAGGCAAACCCTCCAAGGACACAGGAGCATTATTAAACTTGGTTGAAGCTCAGTTTTAGAGCATTGGAACACTTAAACACAACGTAATTACATAATTCAGCCACTAAGATTAATTCAACCATGTTGCACACACAATACTTGAATCCCTTTACTGTGCCCAGCTCTGACAGATGGCAAGTCAGACTCACTGAAACAATTTTGGGTGCTTTGCCTTTGTGCACTTATACTGTAAACTCAAAGTAAACAGTTAGGCTTTAAAATGCAGTTAAACCTCTAGAATTTTATACCACCCTGGTTTTCATATTTCGTGAAACAACGACCCTTCTCATTTTTATTCTGGTAATCTTTTGAGACCTTCGTTGCCTCAAAGATCACTAATAGAAGGCTGACCAGCTGCTTGTGGTAGGGCAGGCCGAGGTATTCATCTAACTCAGCCCTCTCTCCAGTCCTGGCTCTTGGGAAGTGCAGGGAAGAACCTGACAGCCAGATGCCCACTCCCAGTACTTACCCACACATGCTCTCAAACCTGAGAATCTGTGCCTTTGGAACTTGCTAAAGCAAAAAATTCTACCTTTGCATTTAGTGATCCTAATTCCTGGAAAAGCAAACTCTCCAGTCTCTCAGTATTTTTGGGCTTATCTGCTAAAAAAAATCTTCCTGTGCACAAATTCCATGCTAATGAGTTCCACAATTTACAGACTACCTTAGAAGCACCTTTTTGACTGAAATCAGCTACCTATTAAATCCATGGACCAAGATCTCTTGCTTTTACAGTAAATTCCCACTCATCCTGCCATCCATGATCATGTAAGCCTGTCACCTGCTTCCAAAGAAGAGCATTAACCTCATCTCCCCCTGTACAGGACCTGCTCCAGGTCTCCATTTCAGCCTTTCTGCCCACTTTTTGTTATTCACTGAACTTGAGTCAGGGGAACAACAAAAACAGCATTAGAGTTACACATTATGAACTTGTCATAGTGGCAGAATGAGAATCTCTCTTTCCTTCCTTAGTCCTGACCATTCCTACCATCATTCCCTCCTTTGCTGCAGAGCTGAACGGACTTTTTCCCAATCTGCACTTGTTAACTGTAGAACCTTTACATGTTTTGTGTGAATGGTTCCCCTTGCCCACACAGAGTGTGTTACATCTATGGCTGAGCACTGCAATGGAATCACATTTCACCAGATTCCACTTGTTCCAACAAATCTCTATCCTGAGACTCCTCTACACCTCTTTGCATTCTGTTTTCTTAGTGCACTTTATATAACTTTATCTTGGTAAATATATACACCTTTCTTTTCCTTTACAAATCACCAAGGTGATATAAATCATTTGACCTAAAGTAGTGATACAAGAACAGAAATTTCCCCATTACAAGAATACAAAGTCCTGTCATCTTACTTCTGCTTCCTTCTCAAGCAGAATCTGGTCTTTATTCACTTCTTCATCTTCTATTTTCCTGAAATAAGATGAATATTTTTAGAAACAGAAAATCATTAAGGTCAGAAAAGCCCTCTAAGATCATCACATCCACCCACTAACCCAGCACTGTGTTCACCACTAACCCATGTCCCCAAATGCCACATCCACAAGCCTTTTGAACTCTTCCAAGGATGGTGACTCCACCACTGCCCTGAGCAGCCTCTGCCAATGCCTGACCACCCCTTCAGTGAAGAAGATTGTCCTAATATCAAATTTAAACCTCCCCAGGCACAACTCGAGGCTGTTTCCTGTTGTTCTGTCATTTGTTCCCTGGAGGAAGTGTCTGACCTGGCTTTATTCCAGATTACCAATCATTTTGCTAATAGCCTTCTCCTACTCCATGTCACAACAGGAAAGATCTACTAATGGATCTAATCAAGCAAGTGCCATCAAAAATGCAAAGTGAACAAAGTGGTGTTTGTTCAAAGGTTAATGGAGAAATAGAGTGTCAAAAAAATCCTCTGTCCCCAAAAACCTCTGAGCATATTAATGAGTGCAGTCAACAAGCACCTATTGCCAAGCACTCCTGGTGGGGAAGGTGCAAGCTTGAAATAAATTCACACACAAACTCCCCTCACTTACAGTAAACCTGACTGCATTCTAACACCCACTTCAGAACTATGGAAACAAAGATATATGGGCCTCTTCACTAGACAAGTTACAAAAACCTGTTTTAGTTTCACATACCCCGACTTAACAGCAACTTACAGGTCATTGGCAGAGGCAGCTTTAAATCCTCTAAAAACTGTAAAAATTGTTTTAACTCTGGATGACCTTAGGTTGCTATACTTCTAAGGCCTTTGTACACATCTCTCGGATAACAGGCATCAGAACTTGGGAAATTTGGGGTTTTTTTAACCTTGAACTTCAGAAGTTAGGATTTAAAAGTCCTGAGAAAAGAGCATTGCATCTTTCCTGAGGGGAAAACTGGACTTGTAGGCCAATGTTACAGGTAGAGACAAACTCCTTTTGCTGAAAACTAACCAGGCATGTGACAAAACCTCTGTCAACAGCAGGAGAGCAAAAGTTTTGGAAAATGCACCAAAGCCCCCGAAATGTGCAGTTCGGAACCCTCTGGTGGCTGCAATAGGAGATGCAGCTGAAACATCTAAACCAGGAAACAGTTTTCCACAAGAACTCATCAACTCAACTACTGCAGCTAAAAATGGGGTGTTCTGCCCTTCCCTCTTACTAGGAAAGCTGTGCCCTACCCACCCCACCTCAGAATAGGGGAGACAGCCCCGTGACTGCTAGTTAAATTATTTATGCATGTCTTGTTTAATAAAGCACTGCAGAAAGACTCAAGCATCTTTTTCTTAAAGATACAGCCCAAATATTTCAATTGTTAATTCTGAAAAAAAACAAACCCTACACTCTTTTTAATATATCAGTCTCTATCTAATTGGAGGTATTTTAAGATCATGTTTATCACAGATATCTGAACTACTCATGTACCTCCAACATTCCACTCCAACTCTGTTCAAGCCTCAGACCAAAGCACAGATCTAACTAGTTTAGTTCCTTTTTACTTCCACAATCGTCTCTTCAGATTTACCAAACACTTTTTCTTACAATCACTGCAAGGTGGTTGATTGAATTTGGTGCTGGCTGGAGCTACAGAGCTGCCCTTGATCTAGCAAACCCTAGCGATGAAACGATAGGTGAGACACAGACAGAGAGACCAAAAAACTGATTCAGAAGAGGAAGAAACAGCCTGTAACCATGAGACAACCACCTGCCGCCTCGTTTGAGCCTCTCAGAGCGGAAGTTCTCATAGTGAAGGTCCTGGGTCACCTCCTGAAGGTCTTGCATATGGGTGCTGGAGGAAGAAAAGTAATTAAAAGATGAAACATCCCTGTGTCACATCAGCTTGTTTAACCAACTCTCATTCGGCACTGCCTTGGCTCAAGGTGCTCAGCATGCACATTCTCTTATTTAAAAGCTAATTTCAGGTAAATTGGTGCAGTAAAGGACACAGAGACCCCCTCAGTCCCGAGGCTACCCTGACTGAAGCTCTCCTCCTGGGGGAGCCCTTTGATGAAGGTGGGCAGGGGACACAGAGTAGCTAAGCCTGGTTAAAAACAACCAGCAGACTTTTGAAGGCCGATCCTTTGTAGATGTATCTACCCACAGATGCACTGAAATAAGCACAAGGCCTCAAACAACCTGTTCCATGTTCCCGGGGGTTTGAAAAGCTGTGATTGACAAAAGAATTGGAGAAAAGATTATTTTCACAGAATCACTGAGTCATTCAAACTGGAGAGAACCTTTCAGGTCTATTTGGTTCAATCCCTGACTAGGGTCAGCGAGGTCAAGGCTGTTCATGGCCTCCCCCAGACACATTCTGAATGTCTCCAAGGATTCCACAACTGCTTCAAACTCTCAGTATAGTACTTGAGTATCTTGGTGATTGCTTTTTAAGCTATCATTTAACTGGCATTTTCTAACTTACATTAACATGGTTCTTAGCTTCAGGAAGTCATTATGCTCCGGGTTCTCCACTTCAACCACACCCCAGGGGTAGAGCCGACCTCTGACCTTTTTGCCTTTGGCTTCAATGAGTTGGTTGGATCCCACGACACAAAATGGAATACTGGCCTGAAAGCCAAGAGTGCAAAAGTTACTGATAATGAACCAGCACAAACAACTCCAAGAAAAACTCTTGTTCTGTTCAGCACTGCATACTATAGCAGTAAGATGGTAATTTTTTTAATTTGAAGGTGTAAAAAAAATTAAATGTAATTGTTGCCACCATCTTCCAGCTAGGGAAGCCTGGGCACAGAGACACAGTGACTCACTGCAGGTTCATGTCAGGTCTTGTCCTTCAAGGACATCTGAGCAGTCTGAAGAAATACAATCTATTACCCACATATATAACCTATGAAGCCAGACAAACCTTCAGGAGCCTGGTCTGCTCTTTAAAATCTTCATCTTCATCTGATTCGGCATCAGGCAGGTGATAAATCTTGATGCCATGCTCTTCTATTTCATCCAGAATCTGAGATTTGTAATGTTAGAAATAAACATAATATATATGTAGCCTCAGTACTTTCAAATCTTAACATAAAATTACTTAATACAAAGTCTCTTAAAAAATCTGGGTATGTCTTACTGACCCAAATTGAGAAGGATTTGGTTTTAAACACTATATTTCCTCAGGATATCCAACAACTAGTTCCCACAGACTTTCAGACAAACAATAGGGTTCACTGCCCTTCACGGAAACAGTGCTTTTAAAAACCATTGCTTTCTTTTTTTAATCATAAAAGCACTGACTTAGAAATCATAATTGCTTAGAACAGCCTAAACCTCCTTGCTCTTACCTCTGAATTGCTACTTGGGTGGTAAAGGTGAGAGTGTTTAAAAATCTAACTGAGCTACAGACACAACAAATACTTTTTTCAGTCTTCCTGACTTTCAAGAATGACACCTGCAGCCAGAGTCCATTTGCCATAAACCCAAATTTTGCTCTTTAAAAAAGAATAAAACTATCTTTCTTTCTGCAGAATGCTAGCACAATAAATATATCTACTAAAACACGTCTCTATTTTTATTTTGAATTAGGTAAGATAGCTATAAGGAATTTCAGAAAAAAATCATAGATAAAGTTTTAAATACAAGAGCTAAGACTGGATTGAGCATGTTAATGTCAACCCTTTTGGCAAGTGAATGTCAACCCTTCTTTCTAAACTTCATAGCTGTTATTAACTCATGGTGGTTTGTTGACTCCTCCAGCCTTTGCTCTCCCTTCAGCAAATATGGCATCAAGTCCTGCAAGACTGAATGTGTTAAAAGGTCTTGCCTCTGGAAGAAAGAACTGGAATGTTTTAGAAGAAGAGTGACATGGGGGCAGAAAAACAACCCCAAAATCAGAACCATCACTGAAAATCCCATTTTTCAACCACCAGAATTCTGACTGGGTAAAAAAAAAAAAATATACATATATACACACACACACACATGCATATTTTAGATGCAGTCTCTGCTTTGGGACTGATTAAACAGGTAAGAAATCAATGACTATCAGCAAATGTATCTAAGTATTATTCCAAAGATTCAATGTGCACTCATAATGTAATTGCAAATGTAGTCAGTCTGCAATTTTATAAACAAAATTTTAAGGGCAATTTCTCAGTTAAATACATAACATAATGATTTACAAGGTATCAAACTACAATTAAATGATGTTACACTGTGCAGGAGATTAAATTTTTCTCAGCTAGGACAGAGTAATATTCATGAGAATGATTATAGCAGTATGATGGCTGAAGACAAGGGCAAAGGACAACACATTTCTGCAAGCTAGAAGAACACTCACCCTTTTCTTCAGTCTCTCTCTCTCTTTCAGAGAAAGTGTATCAGCTTTTGCAATCACTGGCACAATATTTACTTTGTTGTGTATGGCCTTCATAAACTCAACATCCAGAGGCTTGAGGCTAAAGTCAAAATATGGCAAAAGTTTTATTTATTTTTACTCTACATTACCAATTTACTTTCACATCAACATAAATACCTCTCTTTACAAAGAGAAAGAATATTTCCAATTAATGCCAACAGTTATAGAACTTCCTTAAGTAATGGCAACCTGATTCTGAAAATTTAAGTCAACAGGAACAAGCCACATCCCTGAAATAAAATTATGTAAAAAACAAAAAAAAGACAGAGAAACACCTACCCATGACCAAATGGTGAAATGAAATAGAAGCAGCAATGAACTCGATTATCTATGATATGCCTTCTGTTCAAACCACTCTCATCGTGCAGGTATCTCTCAAACTGCTCATCAATGTAAGCAATTATAGTCTTAAAGCTGTAAAATAAACATGGATTTGAGAAACCACCAAATGGTCAATAACTTTAGTGCTGTTTCAAAGGTAATATTATAACACCAAGACATCCTACTAATCAACCAGCCTTCTGATAGAAAAAAATCATTTATTGATTCTGTAGGACTGGAAAAGTAGAAGAGCATATAACTTAAAACTTTAATAGAATTCTAGAATAACAAGATACTATGTGTATTCTTCTATATATATAGTAATATAAAACACACATAATACAACTTCAGTTTTACAACAAATTTCTCTTGGGTTAATATTTATATCTTGATTAGCACTAATTATAGATGCTGAAGATAATTTAAGGTTCTTGTTCCAAATTGTTTTAAAATCATAGAATGGTTTGGGTTGGAAGGGACCTTTAAAGATCACCGAGTTCTAAGCCCCTGCCCTGGGCAGGGACACCTCCCACCAGCCCTGTACTCTGCGTTGGGGAGGCCACACCTTGAGTGTTGTGTTCAGTTCTGGGCCCCTCAGTTCAGGAAAGAGATTGAGGGG
>JAWWEV010000011.1:21645325-21656179 GCA_035583235.1 Hafferia zeledoni
TGCCCCCTTGTCCTATTGCTGAGTGCCTGGGAGAAGAGACCAACCCCCAGCTGGCCAGAACTTCCCTTCAGGGAGTTCCAGACAGTGCTGAGGTCACCTCTGAGCCTCCTCTTCCCAATTTTCCTTGATAGACATCTTGGTTTCCTTTAAACTGAGACACTCAACAGTCACATGGAATCATTTCAGCAAAACAAAAAAAAAAGTATGATTTCATCCAGTGCCACATACCATGCTTTCATTTTGGGTAAATATTATACATTAACCAAATCATTTTTCACAGTTGCTGTCAAGGATTACACTGGCTACAATAGCACAGTGACTTGTAAGTAAAATAACCATTTAGATGAAGTCATAGCTTAGTAATGAGAATGAACACAAAAGTGTTACTAAATACAAGTGATTTGGATTTCTTTGGGAGCAACACAGACAAGCAGCCAAATTTTTATAAACTCCAGCTCATATTAAAAAAACCAGTGTGAAAAAGAAAAATTATTGACTAGGAGAACAGCTTTTAAAGAAGTGTCATCCTGCTCAGAAACAAAGGATGGCAACTTAATGAATATGATAGTTCAAGGCAGACCCTGTGACAGCCCACGGGAGAACACACTTAAACCCTATGCATATCTGAAGGAAAGAATTCACATACCAAACTGTTGAAATAATCAACAATTTAAAGCACAGTTTATTTTATCTTACATCAGCTCCCTCCCTTTGCTAGTGTATCTTAAAATATCACTCCAAACTGTCAATGAATTCACTTTTTTCCAAGTTCTCTGCCTGTAGTTTTCATTTATCCCTGAGCACACTGACTGTAAAGTTCCATTTTACTCTGACATGGGTAAATTAATTGCCTTTCTCATACTCACACCATGTAAATTCCCCTCTATTTCTATTTTACAAGAGGCTAGAAACAACTTTTGGTCCATATAATTCTACATTACTTTCTGCCAGCCCTGTTTTACATGGCACTATTTGCAATTAGTCTCAAAGAGATCTGGAAATTAAATTGAGCTGCAGCAGAAAAAGCACATGTTTTATTCTTCAAAACTTTCAGATTTTTAGGCTCACAGAACAGTAAACTCTGAGGAGTTACCAAAATTTGAAACAGCTCCTTGTAGTTTGGTTTTACCCTCAGATTTTATAGGATATTTTTCATGGATGGTCATCCAAAGCAAATCCAATGAAAGGTACAGTAAACAATTATGATAAAATTCTAGGAAGCCAAAGATAAGGGCCAAGTCTGTCCAGCAATGAAGTACCAAAACCAGAAACAGGATAAAAGCAGTGCTAGGGCTGTCATTTGACAAAACTAATGAAAGGTTTGAGAACACAGACTCTCTCTGTAATTACTGGAATCCAAAACAATTAAGAACTTAAACACCTCCTGTGCTGTACTATCCCACCTCTCCTGCTCATTCCCACTGTGGTATCTCTGGGACAAATCTAAGACACAAATGGGATTTACTGTTGGTGGTGCCAGGTAATAAAGAGCCTAATTCTATTAGGGGACTTTTAGCAAAAGCTTATTTAAAAGTGAGAATGGCAGAGCTCAAACACCAAAACCCAGAAGTTACAGTGCCCAGAGAAACAGAGAAGACACTCAAGTCTGATTAAAAAAATCAAAAATAGCAATTGACTTCCCAAAGGATCAAGACATTTCTGCAGACACAGATTTTTCTTTCTGTTCCAGACACCAATGAATTATCCAATAGAACTACACTTTAAACTACAACTGTTAACAGCAAATCATGATCCATATAAAAAGTAACAGCTCATATCATAACCAAGTCCAATTCTCAGTCCTCTTTTACAAGAGTGGACAGAGCAGAGTTCAGATTCTTTTGAACTACAGAAGCATAAACAACATTTTAAACAGAATGCTCTCCTTAATTAATCTCTTAATCAAGTGAATGAAGACTGTCTTCAAATGCAAATCCAGTTTAAAAGTACATTTAAATGGAATGATTGAAACCTGTAAGAAACGAGAAAAGGAAAGAAGAAATGATTGCTGGAGTGCACAACAGAATTTCTTCACCCATAAACTTATTAATGTATTCAAACATAGTTTGTAGTGCAGAAAACCACTGCTGCAAGAATTAATAAATTATAAAAAACTAAATTAAAAACCTATAAAAGAAAGTACAGTAGAGTTTCCTGATGTAAGCTGAAGCTTTGTAACAGTGGAAGTAACATTCATTTTAACTTCAAATTCCCTCTGAGTAAGTACTAATTTTGAGAAAGACCATAAAATGCTTCCTTACCAACCACCATAAGAGTAAATTCAAATCCCTTTTTCACAGACTTTCGGTGAACCTGATTGGGAAGGTTTGCAAATCCAACATAGCCAGGAGTTTCTGGATTGGTAAACTGAGCAGGCTGTTGCTAAAAATAAAATAAAATGAAATAAAATAATTCAATAATAAGCAACCACTCAAGATATGCTTGTTTGTATCACTCTTGGTCATTTCAAATGGTTTGAAGCTGTGACATATTTAGAGGTTCCTACTATTGAACAGTTTCACAAAGAAGTACAGAATAACTATAGAGTCCTAGAGCTTAAAAGAAAATTTTTAAAAGTTTCATTTATTCAACTGTCAAGTCAAGATTGTCTTGAGTAAAAAAGAAACAAAATTCCAAACAAACATTTATCAGTGTGACAAAGTATGAAGTGCAGTCACTTTAAGCAGTGCCTTCACACACAGCTAAAATAAAAAAACTTGTGTGCAATTTTTATAGAGTGGAATAAAAAGGTGACCATTTCTAATCCATTTTTATCATATCCAAAGGAAACCCTGAGCAACCCATGAAGGGACAGTCAACAGCTGGAAGGGCTCTGCAGAGCAATCTCAAAGTGGGGAACTTGCACAGCAGTGTTTCAAATGCCCACTACTACAAATATGGTAGAGAAATCTTTGCATCTCTTTCTTTACCTCTTAAAATACATTACTCAAGCACCTTTCATCATTGATTTCACTCCAGTAAGTCAGCCTGGATGTTTTACACACCATACCAAATCCTGGGGGACAAGAATTAGGTGAATCCCAGCATGTTGATAACAGTGTATGTTACCACGTTTTTAATGAAGGATTTTACTGGAAAATCAGTTGGTTCTATTAGTAAATGAAGAAATTAGATTTAAGAATATAATTTTCTTAAATGATTCCTGCTCAAAACAAAGTAGCAGAAGGGAAGTTTCAATGAAGATGCACAAGGGAGCTGGTGTACAACTCTGTGACCAAAATTAAATCCTTCCTAGAGTATTAGTTGACTGTAGAGGTTTATACTTGCCAGAAGCTGCTTTAATATATGTCTTGCATCACTCAGTCTCTCAATATTTTGCTTTCTGAATGTGAATTCTCTCTTATGGACTGTAAATATAGCATAAACTTCACCATAAAACACAATGCAAGTTGCACATTTTGTCCATGAGGACTAATATTGAAAAATAAAACATCTGTTTCACATTGTTACATCGAAAGGTTTTCAGAATGTTACTCTTACCTTGGACATTTTTAGGGAAGGACAGGAACAAATCTGGAAAAGAAAAAGTTTCTCAGCTTACTGAAAATTGTACAAGAAGAGGAAAAAAAGGCAACGAACCACTGTAATATCAACTGTTGCACATTAAATTAAAAAAGAAGCATTGGATGTCCAGAATCTGAAACTGTGTCAACTTCTTCACAGGGTGCAAATATTTGACATATTTGACTCTTCTGTGCTAATGAGGAGCAGAACTTTCAGCTGCCATTGTTCCCATGAACATGCTCAGGCAATAAATCCAAGCAACGTGAATGTGGGGTGCTGAAGGCACAAGATGTGCAACAAGCCATTCCAAAGCCTGAACACTTCACACCCTTTCCGGAAATGACCCAAACCAAACATCCTGCCCAAAGACAACTCGCTCTTTACAGGAAACAGTTTTTTCAAAGCTAAAAAAAACCCCAGAACTCATGGGTTTTTTTTTTCTTTTTAAGCCTTCTTCCCCTCAACATTTCCGTTCATGCTTGAGTGCTTTGCAAAGAGCTAACAGCTTCAACAGGAATTTTTTCTCCTCCTCTTTCATCTAGATGATTGCAAACTCACTCATTTTACCTTTTATTCCCAAAATTTTCACAAAACAACAGGCACAAGCAAATATTTTTTTAAATTTCTCATCTAACACCTCTATGCAACAAAGTCTCTTGACAAACAGAGACCCACCAACAGTCCTATCACACGGACTTGCACGAGTTCAAGAGTCCAAGGCATTTACTGTGACAACAAAAATATGTCAGTATATGCTGATATTGGCAAATGAGACCTCAAATCCCCTTTGTGGATTGTTCCCTGTTGCCACTCCCCAACTCCACAGGCACCTTTTCTCTAGCTAGCACCTTACTGCTTTCATTCCACACATTTGAAATTATCCCTGCCTGGTTCTTTCCATCTTTCAAGCAGATTTTTGCCAGCGAGTTCAGCTTCATGTGAAATGACACCAAACTGCCCCAGAGTGCAGCAGCCTTTGGTCTGTTCCTCCCAGCAAAGAGCCATCCTGGAGTCAAAACAAACTGCCCAGGACTGAAGGAACAGGAGAACAACTTTTTGTGCCAGGCGGAAGGTAAAGATGGTTCAAATTGGGGATGATTTCCAGGATTTCCTTCTCAATTTCCTTCTCAATCCTTCTCCTTGCTCAAAACTTTTTGTGCCAGACAGAAGGGAAAGATGTTTCAAACTGGGGATGATTTCCAGGATTTCCTTCTCAATGCTACCGTATATCTGTATATGTACAAAATTGCAAACTCATTTAGGTTTACAAAGATGCAACTTTTTAGCTCACCATGAGTACTTCATTGGTAAAGTTACCAAGTTACCTTCCCCAATAAGGAAGAGGTGGGTTTTGGGGAAGAGTTTTTAATGGGAGGGACTACAGATGTTAAACATGAAGCAATTTGATGTCCTTTCTCATGAAGCTGAACTTACTGACAGAAATCTGGCACCCTGGTTACTCACACAAATTAAAACTGGATAACATGTTTCTCAAGTGAAATTTCATGCCAAAAATAAATTCCAGTATCTGCAACATCTGTATTTCAGTCCATTAACTGGTCTATGACCTGTGAAGTATTAAACTACTGAAGAGGTTATCCATGAGCCTTTTATCATCAAGCAAGATTGCTCTGATAGCCACTCTTCCTTCCCAGAGTGTTTCCTGCTGACTGATGTCATTGATCCCTGCTTAACCATTCTCCATGAGCAATTTTCAATGCCAAACAAAACTAGATCCTGCTGGAACACAGAACAAGATTATTTTCATTTGTGAGACTAATGTGTCACCCAGCTATTTCTCAGAGGCAGGCTAAGAGAGGAATAAAGTTTCTCACAGCTACTAAAACACGAAGCAGAGTTATGCAGATGGCTACAGCTACATTATGTTTTAACATATGGACCAAGCACAGCGATCTTTCACATCTGATCTTTCCCACAGCGTTCCCCTCGGCGCTGAGCACTCCCACGCAGGCAGGATCCAGCCGGGGAGCAGCCGAGATTTTTATCAGGAGCTTGTCGGTGATGCTCCTCACCCTGCGGAGTTTGCTGTAAGAGGGTGCTCAGCAGCGCCAGCCCCACCCGCTGTGCGGAGGGTCCCCTGCTCGGGGGTCCCATGAGACCACCTGGGCGAGCAGAGCTCTGCCCATCTCCGGGCACCGCCCGCAGCGTCCCTCGGCTCCTCCTGCTCCTCAACAGCAACTCCAACACAAACCCCCAGGCTGGGGGGCCCGTCTGTAAAGGACAGACTTTCCCAGCGCCCATCCCGGCGCCTCCTCTTAGCCCTGGCCCTTTAGGGCCGCGCAGAGGGACCACAAACTGCCCCGGGGCGGGGCAGGGGCAAGGCAGGGGCAGGGGAAGGGGCAAGAGCAGGGGCAGGGGGCAAGAGCAGGGGCAAGGGAAGGGGCAGAGCAGGGCAGAGACAAGAGCAGGGGGAAGGCAGGGGCAAGGGAAGGGGCAGAGGGCAGGGGGCAGGAGCAGGGATAAGGTAACACCCGCGCCCCTCAGAGCTCCCCTCACCTCACGCGTCCCTCAACCGCAGCCCCAGCGCTCGGGGCAGAGGCAGAGGTAGGGGTAAGGCTGGGGACAGGGGCAGGAGCGGGGGCAGGGACAGGAACAGGGCAGCCCCCCTGGCACCTCAGAGCCCCCCAGCCCCTCAGAGCTCCCCGCACCCCTCAGAGCCCCCCTCACCTCCCGCCTCCTCGGCCGCAGTCCCGCACTCCGCTCCCGCGCGCGCCGCTGGGGGAAGGGGCGTGGCCGCCCGGCCCCTCAGGCCCCGCCCCCGGGGGCGTTGCGGGTCCCTGCGCGCACGCGCGCGCCCCGTCGCCACAGCAACCGGCGGGCCCGGGGCGGGGCCGGCCGCATGTTGTAGGTCACGCACATCCCTCAGCTGCACCAAGATGGCGGCCGGGCCGTCGGCCTCGTACCCAGCATAGGCTTCGCTGCGGGCCGACCAGAGGTAACGCCGGGCCCGGCGCCGGCTGCGCGGGAGGGCGGGGGAGGGAGCGCCTCAGGTAAGCGGGAGGAGGCCGCGGGCCCGGGCCCGGCGCGGTGGCCGGGCGCGTTCCGCCGCCTGCAGCAAGATGGCGGCAGCAGCGGCGGGCCGGGCTGCGGGCGGGATGTCTGCCGACCGCCCGGCCCCGCTCTATGGTCGCGGCCGCTCCCATTGGCGCAGCGCGGGACACGTGCCGCCGGTGCCCCCCGCACCGCACCGCCCCGGGCCGGGGCGCGGGGCCCGCCCCAGCGCCCGCTCCGCCGCCGGGCAGCGCCCCGGGGCCAGCCGGCAGGAGCCATGAGTCATGCCCCGCGTCCCTGCCCTGCCCAGCGGCAGGGGTGGGCCCAGGAGGAGCTCGCCTTCCCCTCTGCCCCGGCTCCGGACTGCTGGGGGCCCTCTCAGCGCAGTGTTGTCCTTTCCCCCCGCCCGCGGGCCCCAAAGCTGAGGCTGCGCCACAGGAGGGGTTTGGCCTCACCTGTGACACTGCAGGTAGCGCCAGCCGCCTCTGTGCCTGACAGAGGGGCAATTCTGCCTCTGCTGACCCGCTCTCTGGGCCTGCAGCGTGGTTTTATTGCGGGTTATTTATAGACCAGGATGATCCAGCAATCCAGCAGCGCTGAAGAGGGTTAAGCACGGGGCGTTGGTGGTTCTTGAGCTATAACTGAAGCAGCGTGACACGTGACAGGTAACGATTCCCGTGCTAACCTTCCCAAACGGTAGGTAAGGCTTCCCAAAGTCTTGCCACTAAAAGGGAGAAGCAGGAGAGCAGATCTGGCTGGGAATATTGGTAATAGAGACAGCAGTGCACTCGTAAATGATGAAATGAGCCAAGGGCCTTGAATTCGCTGTTCTAAGTTGAGAATTTGGATACGAATTCTCAGCTCTGTGTCTGGGAAGTGAAGATTAGCAGCATTCAGTCCCAAGGAGCTTGAAGGAGTCAGTTATTTTCCTGTCGTGTGTAATGGCAGAGGAATATCTGCATGCTGACCTGTGCTGCATTGCTTTATCACATGTTTTCTGCTCGGTAAGGCAAGTGAAGCTGCTGCCCCATGATGGAGTCTCCATTTTTCCTACTGTTGCTCTCCAAATGCTAGACAACTGTCTTCAGTTAGGAGACAATTTAACAGATATTAGTATGGTTTGGGGGTTTTTTTCCCCAAAAACCTGATTTTGAAGTAGTATTTCATGTATTATTTCATAGGTGGGTTGGATAACCCTCTCTGGGGTAGAGAAATATCATCAGAGGCAAGAAAAGAAGCTGTAACCCAACCTGTGACTGCTAAAGCTCTCTGTTCTCTAACCCTTTGCCTGTTTAGGTTTGAGCTGTTAGAAAAAAAATTTTTCCTGTTTGTACATGGATTTTCATACAGCATGGCCCAAATCAGAGGCAGGGCCATCCACAAAAAAAAACCCCAAAACTTTTTTCATAAAAATCAACAGTCATACAGTTTTTCATGGATCAGAATGACAGGCATAAGGAAAACTCTCCCTACATGTAGAGGGAACAGGAGCTGGCAGGGTGTAACTACAGGGAGGCAGAGACACTGTAACCAGCCAGCCCGAGCTTTGCCACTGGCAAAGTACAGTAAGCCCAGATCGTTGTCAGGGCAAGTTTTCCAAGTAGCTTTGGAGGAGCAGTTGGAGATTGCTCCATGTTTGTTCTGTGTAAATTATTCTGGTATGTTCACTCCTGGTAGTGTGACACATAGTCCTGTCTCCTTTCTTGCAAGTTAAAGTGATTTTTTTTATTGGCTTCTTTCTCTCATCTCCTCCAGTTTTACCTGAAAAGGAGGAAAAATTATTACATTGCTTCTTATGAATTTAAAGGTTATTATGTTCCATACTTTTTGATTGGTCTCAGGTGTCTAGAGTGGCCTGATAAGGGAAGGGGTTTCCCCTTGAACTGAAATTGGATCACAGAGTTGTCATTATGTTGCATGGCATGATGGTAACAACAGTAACTCTTGGTTTTGGTAGGTAAGGGCAGTTGTTCCTAGTCAAGTAGCTGATCTTTCTGCATTTGACATTAAGCTGCCCGTGCAGACAGCATGGTCTGTTCAGAGAGCTCTGTAACCTTGGCTGTCATGGCTGTTACCTGAGTAAGAGCCACCCCAGCCAGGCGAGTCTGCAGTTTGCACCTTTCTGAAGGAAATTGGGTTACAGTATTCAGGTGATACAGCCCTTCCTCAAACAGTCTTCTCTCTGTATATAGAAGCTTGCTAAGCCTGGTACCAGTGCACTTAGGACTGTGCTGCTGTCCAATTTTGGGTACTTCACCCCATAGTCAGAGTACTCAGCAGTGACACTGGGACCAGTCCAGAGTGTTCAAACTGACTGCAGGTGTGTGATAAGAGTCATGGAATCATTTAGGATGGACAAGCCCAACCATTAACCCAGTACCACTGTGTTCCCCACTCACCCATGTTCCCAGAGGCCTCATCCACACAGACCTTGAACACTTCCAGGGGTGGTGACTGATGGGCAGGCTATGCCAGTGCCTGACGCTCCTTCAGGAAAGAAATTTTTCACAGTATCCCATCTAAACCTCCCCTGATGAATGAAGGGTTCGTTTACCGTGACTGGGAGAGTTTTGATAATTTGAGCCATGGGTTTCTGTAGAGTGTCAGATTATGTGAAAATGTTTCTCTTTAAAGAGAAGTCACTCAACAACAGTTCAACTTGGTTTTGTGTTTAAGAATTCTACAGAAGAAAATCCTCAGGCCTGTACTGTGTGGAGCTTAGAAAATGAGCCTTAAAGTGAATTAGAGAGACTGGCAAGTGGGTGTTTTGAACCCTTATGGGAATGATGTTACAGTCTTGACAAAGATGTACAGGGTGGTTGTGACTGCCCCATCCTTGGAAGTGTTCAAGGCCAGGTGGGATGGGGCTTGAGGCAACCTGGGCTGATGGAAGGGGCTGGAACTGGATGGTGTTTAAGGTCCCTTCCAACCAAGAACAGTCTGGGATTCTGTGCACCACTGGTGAGGTTGCAATGGAGCTTTTTAAAGCAGACTGAGAAAGGCACGTTCATCCAGGAGGTAATGAGTCTAATTTGTCCAAGAGCACTTTACTGAGGGGTCCAGAACCTGCAAAACTTTTGCAACTTGCTCTGTGCAAGAATTAAGATGTTATTTGTATTAAAATACAAAAACATAAAAAAAAAAAAAAGAGAAGAAACTAAAACCCAGCTGCAGGATTAAGCCTCTGTTCCTCTTCCTAATTACCCTACCCTTGAAAGGAGAACCATGTTGTGTAGCTTGGTGGGCTTTGCTGATGTTTTTTTTTATTTTACTTACTGTTTTTTCTATACCTTTGGTCTGGCAGCATCCCTGCAGAGTCTGTGGTATTGACTGTGGGCTGTGTGCATTTGAAGAGGGAGGGACAGCTCTGGTCAGCAGGGCCTCTTGGGGAGGGGATTGCAGAGGGCTCAGGGACACCTGGAGCTTGTCTCTGGCCCCAGGTGCTCCTGCTAGGCTGGTCATTAAGGCATCTAGGGCTTGTTTCAAGAGCTCTTGCCATTTTAGAAATTCCTGCTTTCAGAAGAATAATTCTGGATCACAGGCTTATCCTGGATGTGGGATTACACCTGAAAATTTTCAGTGTGTGGCTTTATATTTGTCTGTCCTTTAGCTTTAAAAGAAGGACTGTTTATGTCCTAAAAATCTGCTATTAAAATCTTGTGATTTGTCTTCCCAACTTAAATGGAAAAGTCCTGCATGCCTAATGATTCTGGTGACATTTTTCTTCATCTTCCTTCCATGAACTCGTGTTGCCCCTTAGCACTCGTGGTGTGACTTCAGTGAAAGGGAATCAGAGTCAGTTTGAAAAAAGATGTATCAATAAATGAGGAGGAAAATTTCCAGCCAAAGCAAGGGGTCAAAAGCTTCTTTCCTTAGCATATTCTATGTCTATAAAAGACTGAGCTGCTTTATGTGTTTAAGATTTTAATTACAACAAGGAGTAGTCAGGCAATGATGAATGTTCTGGTTTTAGTTTGTTTGATAGGAAGCATATGTTAAAGCTGAAATGGTTTATTTTTACTTCATTCAGGTTCTTACTTCATTTAGGTGATCTTTGGTGGTTCTACCTACACGAGCTCTGGTATTTTCCCAGCAATCTCACAGAAATAAAGAGATCCTATCACAGCTGCTCTATAGAATCATAGACTCGTTTGGGTTGGAAAAGACCTCCGAGATCATCAAGCCCAACCCTTGGGCCAACTCCAGTCCCTTTACCAGATCATGGCACTCAGTGCCACAACCAAGCTCAGCTGAAAAACCTCCAGGGATGGGGAATCCACCCCCTCTCTGGGCAGCCCATTCCAATGCCTGAGCACT